>JAMBUN010000174.1:0-30314 GCA_030271035.1 Microascus cirrosus
GGGGGGGGGTTTCGGAGCTAAAGGATGCGCGCCCCTGCCACCAAGTGGCAAACATAACCAAGCACGGACGGGAACATCGCGTTCTGTGTCAGTGGGACCGAGTATATTCTGGGTCGGATCGTAAGGTTACGACGTTTACTCTCTGCCTCTACGGTAACTACATTGTCTTACACCAGCTCCTTGTGCCCTCCTTTGAGGAACCCGGTGCAAAACCTTGAGAACGTTTCTCGCGGTTGCACCGTACGCTACTCGTCTTCTCTCTTGCGCAGGTATAAGCTCCGACCATCGACAGGAGTTCGAATTCTACTAGCCAAGATCCTAGCTCCACTTTCCCCACACCTCCAAGTTGAGTGAACACTCAATAAGGGATGTCGATGACGCCAACAGACACCCAATTATTGGTATTTTCGAAGACCATGTGTCCCCCGCTTGCAAGCATAAGCTTTTTCTGGCCTTGGATCTCGACGATCTCCATACCACGCGAATGGGCGCTCTCTTGTCCAATGGCGAATCTCCGCCAAGTATTGCTCGCCCCGCCATCTTCATTGATATAGATCGCGTCGTTTTGAGCCCCGCTCAGGAGAATTAATCCTGGCCCGTCATCATTCTCCGGGTGAGGCGTCCAAATGACGTAGGGAGCAGAACCTGGGTTTTCGCCGGTATCTGCTACGATCCTGGTGCCCGAAGTTGTGTCAAACTCCAGCGGGGAGTCTCTGATCTTGTAGTAGGACGGGCATCCACCTCCCGCGGCATTGCAGACCTCATAGGTCATAATCCATTTCCCAGTCGACTTGATGTGAGCGATAGTTGTCATACCGGGCCTCAGGTCGTAGCTTGGCTCGGCTGCGTCGTTGACTTCGTCAGACCAGGTTTTCAGATCAGTAGTGGTGATGTGCGCTAGCTTCTGGGAGTGATTTGGATCTTTCTGGGTAGAGTAATACAGGACGAGAAGGCCGTCATACTCCACAAAGAAGGGCTCCCAGACAGCTTTGTCGCCGCTAGCAACTGTTTCGGGACCTGGGGCGTAGACGGCTTGGCTAGCTAGATGCCAAGTAGCACCTTCGTCGGAGCTGGTGTAGACATCGAGCCAAGCTTCTTCCAGGTCTGGCTGGACCGACATGCCGCCTAGTATAATAGTTCCGGCGGGATACTCGCCGATGTCGTTCTCGAGGCGGTAAAGATGAGGCTGGAAGCGGTTACCCCAACCGTTGACCTGGTCCTCAACCTTGGAGAAGTTTTGCCAGTTGGCACCACCGTCCTCGGATTTGAGGACCGGGAAGGATTGCAGCGGAGGCTCGGGACCATAATTCTCCCAAGTCAAGATATGAGAGCCGTCTTTGAGCTGAAGGGTCCGGCCGTAAAGAGTTTGGAGATGGAAGTGGCCCGGGCCGGGACGGTAGACAACATTATTAACAAAGTTGCTGAAAGGCTCGGGAGGCTGATCAGCCTGGCGAGCTACGGCCGCCCCAGCTCGAGTCCCAAACGTAGCGGCCATGTAGGCCAGAGCGGTGAGGGTCTTGGAAATCATTGTGGTGAATTTGTGAGATAATTGCAAGCTTCTGAATTCTGCTCTGCCTGAGCCGTCTGCCTGCTTTGATTCTGTTAACTCCTGAATTTCTCCCCTCTTTATATATCCTAAATCTTCTAGCTGCCTCGACCTAAAGGCTTGGGATTCAGGCTAGCGTGTCAATGTTTGCCCGAGATCGGCAGCTGGATTCCTCGAAACGTGCTATTCCAAGAAACTCGGGTGAATTCCTAGTGCCTGCAAGCGTGACCCCGGCAGAGGGTGACAGCGGATTTGGGTATCGCAGTATGTGGAAGTGAGATCTCGACAGCTAACGAACATCATTACGACGCCCGCAACATGTAGGTGAGTCCCACCCCACCCTGACAATCTCGTAGTTTGAGTCAATTGCACTGTACAGAGAGCCCATTCTCTGTGGTTGTTCATCCAAGTCACTCGTTGACACTTCCCAATTAGCCGAAACGAAGTTGTAGTGGAAAATCGAATGGAGATTGTTCGTGCTACCCCAGTTCTCCAGCATCCTGGGGTATGGAGGAGGGCGCACGGGTCGGCCGACCTCACCTTCCCAACCTGAGCCGGCCCCAACCCCCTGTTTTTGACCCACTTTTCAGAGGTCGGCTGAGTAGGAAGGTGCGTTGGGCCGTCCCCTGATGTAGGTCCGGCTCACCTGAAAATACAGCGATGTGATTGGATAGACCATTTCTTACACCTACCCTCAGCCGACCCTATAAAAAACTAACATTGCACTTCAGTATATCAGAACAATTCTCAACCTTAATAATAATTTTGCGTCAAATCGATCCAGAACCAATTCTAATTCGCTCCAAAACCAGTCAGCATGGCTGATATTTTCCCTGAGCTCCCTGAGATACCACAGCTGCTTGAGCCTATCCCAGATATAAATAATGATCTTGGTGATAGTTATGATATATATAACCAAGCTTTATTGCCTAGAGAAGAGAATGAGCTTATATGTATAGAACTAGTTATGAACTATTCTAGGATTAGTTCGTTACTGATTGCTTTAGGAACAAGATACCCCTACTCTAGTCCTTATGTCTGCTGATCCTGCTTGACGTAATTAGCAGGATATTCCTCAGGATGCTGTCTTTGTAAATAACGTCTGCTATACAGTCTAAATCCCTGAATACCTAAAAACATTGACTGAAGGTTTTCTCTATACCATCTCTATTAAAGGTCTAAGGCAGCACAAAGTTAATGTGCTATAGAATATAGTAGAATTGATCTATGTCTAATTTTAGATCAGTTACTAACCAGTCTAGGTGTAATATAATATAGCACAGGTTTAGTCCTGTAAGAAAACAACCTCAGCTTTTCTTAACAGTATACCTTATAACTGGTTAATATATAAATACACTGGTAGAACTGTATATAAGTTTATAGATCAGTCCTAGAACTATTTAGAAGCAAATAAAGAGCTTTAGGTACAGATAAAGGCCCTTCAGGAACAGTTTGGCTAAGATAATCCTCGAAGAAAAGCATATAGGTATATAGGACTGGATTAATTTAGGACTGAATTAGAACTAATCCTGAATCAGTTAGGCGCATGTACAGCGAGACCTCTGTAAGAGAAGGAGGTGTTGCTGTGCTTTTAGTAACAGCTATAGGCTAGAGGTTGTACCCTCTTTCTGTACTATCTATTATGACCTGCTGCAAAAGGCTATCCAGTGCATGCAGTATACTTCTAGACCGATTCTAGATTATTGCTAGAAGCTTGTGCTGCTTAAGTTTGAAGCATACTATGCTGAGATTACCTTGATTATCTATAGGGACCCTATTAAGGAAGTTCCTGAGACGTGCTATGTGCTTAAGTTAAACTAAGCACGCTGTTAATTTTGCTATATGTTTATAGTCCTATTCCAGAACTGATCTAGAACTGATCTAGAACCAAAATATAGATATTAACTACTTTAGTAGGCGTAGTCGAATAATAAAATAAGAATACAGTGTCTGGTTTATTTTTTTTACCCCTATTAAATCTTTAACTGATTTTGTATTAATCCTATTAACTGGAGAACATAGTTATGCACTGCTGCCCCCTATAAAGACGCTATAGAATGTTCTTGATGGCTTAAAGTGCATGCTGAATCGAATAAATCAGCAGTATTTGACTCTATATAAGTAGGTTCGATTCAAAACTAATCCAGAACTGGTTCCTAACTAGACCAGTACTATTTGTCTCTTTGCCTGAAGTTCACGAGTTTTGCGCTGAATTTGGCGCTAGAAGTCTTAGAGAGATTTATAGCTCCCTTTAGAATAATAACTACCTTTGTTTGATTATCCAGAAGTATTAAGCTATACACTTTCTATTAGGCTCTTCTTGTATCTCTTTATAGTGCCTGTATAGGGAAGAGGAAGGGAATAAAAATCAGGTATGAATTAGTTCTGGATTATTTTAGGCCTAGATCTAAACTAATCTAAAATAGTATTTACAGTATTATACTAATAACGGCCAGTATTTTATTACAATTTGTTTCCTTTAAGAACAGGTGCAGCTCTTTAAGTCAGCGCGTCTAAAGGCCTTCTAAGTTAATATAAACTATAAGCATCTGTCCAGGAGGAATTATATTGAAATTGTTTAGGCTTGGTTTGACATACTATTAAATCAAAGTATTACTCCTTAATTATTCCAGGTTTAATCTGTAACTAATCCAGAACTAGTTCTTCCTCTAGTATGCGTATTTATAAATACTGAAGACGCAGACCTATACTGTTTTATATATAAGAAGGTCTTTGAGATTTTCTAAAGAAAGTTTGAATATACTGTGACTTAGAAGTATATGCATAACTGGGGCGATTTGGTTAGCATTACTGTTGACTAGGATACAGCAAATCTTGTAGGTAAGTTATTGACCGATCTAGGACCAGTCCAGGACTAATCTACAAAGGGTTCAGAAGTTATCTCTACCAGATCGACTCAGAGCATTGCCTAAGTACGTGGCATATATATCGTGCTACCTGCCTTTGTAAGGTGTATTTCTAATACAGTGTTGATCAGTATTGCTATAGCTTAGGTAGGAGCTCCTTACCTCTCCGGGCTTTAGTAATAAGCCTTCTTAATACCCCTTTAAGAGATATATATAGTGATATCTGTATACAGGTTGTATATAAGTTATAGATTAATCTGGGCTCTATTCTAGACTAGATATTAACTAAGCTATGTTTAGAGGAACCAGCGCTTTAAGGATAGGCATAATATAAGGCATAAGTTATTATTCGCTCAGGGCTAAATCAGCACTGTAGCAAAATCTCAGAAGAGGACTAGAATATCCTTTCTTTAAATACAAATACTGTTAAGGCCTTATATAATATCTCTTACTGCTAGTCTAGAAGGTATTAGCCCTTACGAGCCTGTGTTAAGTCATAAGTGATCCTAAACTAGCTCAGGATCAGTATAGAACTAAACCTAGATAGGAACTACATTATAGATCAGCAGATACTATTATTAAGCAATGCTATTGCTAAGGCTGGTATCTCAGTTGTCTTTGCTAATACAAGCTTTTATAGTCAGCATAAGCGTCTTATAGAGGGAGATTGTATATTACCCTCTATATCCCAGGACAAATCTAGAACTAATTCTAAACTAGTCTGTGGTTAATCCTGCTGCTGCTAGAGGGATAATAGTGTCCTGTAAGCTAGGGCTGTGCCAGGACCCCTTATAGATAACAATATTGTATTGCTTTTATAAGCATCCTTATCAGAGGTTATATTGCCTAAAGGGTTATCTCAGACATAAGTTCTGACAGATCGATTCAGAACTGAATCTAAATTAATTCCTTTTAGGTCCAGACGTGGATCACAGCGTATAAGGTCTATAGCACCTACTGAAGAGCCTGTTAGGGCTCTGACTGCAGAGGAGCGTTTGCTTACAGCACGTGAGCAGTGCCTTGTAATAGAGCACGCCGAAGTTGAGCTTACAGAACGCTGCCTTGTAATACAGCAGTAAGAGCTTGAGCTTAAGAGGCAGCTACAGGATCAGTTCTAAATCGATCTGGAATAGGTTATTTTATTTCATAGCGTTATTTATACCTAATATATACACATAACTCTGAACATTTGATCCAGGATCTGTCCTGGACCATATATTAATTAGTAAATAAGCAATCAACTATCCCAGGATTAGCCCTTAAGGGATCTACTGACTGCAGACATCAGTTAGCACTGATCGGCTTTGTTATTATCTAACTCTACAGGGGTAGAGGCCGAGCTATCCCTAGCATAGATTAATCCAGGAGTGTTCTTAGATTCCTCGAGGTCAGGGTTGACCTTAAACTTAGCCCAAATAGCACAACCTGCAATATGCTTTTTCAGTAGGCAGTCCCCTATTTATTAGTTAGTAATTAGCACTAGATTAAGTACAGGATAAATAAAATACTCTTAGCAGCCTTATAGCTATTATATTTGCCCTTAATACTGCTCTCTCTCTTTATCTTCGTGTATATAATCTAGACTGGATTAGTCCTTAACTAGACAAGGATCAATCCTAGACCATACTCTGCCCTTATTCACACTGCTCTTTGCCTTTAGCAGTTAGAGCAGTTTCGGATAGGCCTTAGACCCCTTCCCCTTCTTTAAAGGAGTAACAATAGGCACAGGCAGAAGCCTGCTAGGGCCTGGAGTGCTGTCTATATACTGTATGAGTTATTTATAGAATTCTAATATTTAGTTAGGGATTAGTCCTGGATCAATTGTAGACTATATAAGGATTACTTATAGACAGCCTTAAGTTTCTTATCTATTAAGTAATCTCTACTACAGTAGCTCTTAATAACTACAGATTTATAACAAAGGATGTGCTTCTAGAGGTTAGATTCTAATAAGAAGCGTTATTTCTAGACAAAATTAGTTCTGGATTGAATTTAGATCAAAAGACACTTACAAAAGGGCATATTATGCTATTCAGCATTTCTAGCTGATAAAAAACCTCCCTAGGTAGAAGGACAAGTTGACCTTACTAAGGTAGGAATCAGTTCTGGACTAATTCTGAATTGTTCTTTGATTACTTATATCATTCTTCTCCTATATCAGGAGCCCCTTAAGGCAGACGACCTTACTGATCTGGGCACCCTTATCTGGTATCCCTGCTATATACTGCTGGTAGTCCTCAGTTTTCTTAAAATCGGTCATCCTTAGATCGATTCAGGATCAATTATAGAATAGTTATGCACTGAATACTAAAGAAATATATTAATGGTTGTTTTAAAGGATTACGGGCTTAGATTAGTTGCAAATCGTTTACAGAGCAGTTGCAGAACAGTTATAGGCAGACTAGAGATACAGGCTGGTTTAAGACAGGTTTTAGATTGGGTTGTTAGAGAAGGGAAGGTTTAAGAGGTCATAAGTATATAGGTAGGGAAAACGTAGGGTCGGCTGAGGGTAGGTGCGAGAAACAGCCTATCCAATCACATTGCAGTATTTTCAGGTGAGCCGGACCCACATCAGGGGACAGCCCAACGCACCTTCCTACTCAGCCGACCTCTGAAAAGTGGGTCAAAAACAGGGGGTTGGGGCCGGCTCAGGTTGGGAAGGTGCGGTCGGCGCACCTATGCACCCGTCTTTTCCGTTTTCCTTGCGGACAGCCGACCTTCCGCAGGGAACACGATTGGTGGGCGGAATATCGGAAATGGAGATCCATACATACCCAGGGCTCCCACTTCAAGAGGACAGTTAAGAGAGCAGGATTAAATTTGTTTCGCCGAGTCTCCGCGATGAAGGATGGAAGAAGCCAAGAATCTCGTGTTGCTCCGATGCGCTGGTCGGTAACGCGCGCTTCAGTCCTGCCGCCCACGCTAGCGGGCAGGTTTCACGATGATCGATGGCGGAACATCCTCCAGTGGGTCTTTCTAGTGCCTTGAGACTTGTAAAAATGGCGTATGGCCTCATCTGCTTCCGGTTCTCTCCCCTACCACGTCGGCCCTCTTTCTTGACAGTCCTGTTTTCCTCACCACCTCGACAGCCTGCTCTCGATTGGAGCATAGCATAGGCCAGAACAAGATGTACGCCCCAGCAACGCTTACGCAGGCCCACCAGCGGCAGGCCACCGCCTCAGATCCCTCCGTTGCCAGACACCACGAGCATTTCAGCTTCCAAGATGCCGTCCAAGCCGTCTTGCGAGGTCAGGATGCGACCGTCGCCGCGCAACTACTTCTCGACGGCGACGAACCCTTCTACACCGGCCTCTCCAAGATATTGCGTGACCGTTACAACCGCGTTCCTTTTGTTCATGGTGCGCTGCCGTGCCACGGCATCCCCGGAATCCGCTTCACCGATGGCCCGCGTGGCATCGTCATGGGCAATTCAACCGCCTTCCCCGTAGCAATGGCACGGGGGGCAACATGGGATGCATCTCTAGAGCAGAGAGTCGGCGTCGCTATGGGCATGGAGGCGCGCGCGCAGGGTGCGAACTACTACGCCGGAATATGTGTCAACCTCCCGTATCACCCGGCATGGGGCCGGATTCAAGAGACGTACGGCCAGGATCCGCTCATCCTGGGTATTCTCGGCACCGCGTTGATGAAGGGTGTACAGACGTGGGTGATGGGCTGTGTGAAGCATTTCGCATTGAATTCGATTGAAAATTCTCGTTTCAGGGTCAACATACAGGTCGAGGAAGACGTGCTGCAAGAAGTATTTCTTCCTCATTTCCGTCGTATCATCGAGGCAGGCGTAAGCTCTGTCATGTCGGCATACAACTCGGTAAACGGCGAGTGGGCCGGTCAAAACCGCCATTTACTTACTGAGATCCTACGCGACCAGTGGAAGTTCGATGGATTCGTGCTCTCCGACTTTATTTTCGGCTTGCGCGACGCGTCACTATCGCTGAAGAACGGCCTAGATATCGAAGCGCCATTCGCGCAACAGCGCGGCATGCATCTGTCAGCTGCATTGGACAGCGGAGCCGGGGAATTGGAGTGGACACATGTTGATCGGGCTGCGCTGCGAATTTTGAAGAAGCAGATCGAGCAAGAAGCGAGTGTGCGACTAGAAGGACGCGGAGTTGAACCTGACGCGTCGGTGGTGTTCTGTGAGGAGCACCGGGCGCTCGCAAGGGACGTTGCGGGCAAGTCCATGGTGCTATTACGAAACGAGCACGTCCCCTCGGCCGCCCCAGCCGCCGCTAAGGGACGTGAGGCCTTACTACCGTTGAGGAGCGAGCAACTCTCCAAAGTGGCCATCACCGGGCGCTTAGCAAATGTCGCGAACACGGGCGATAAGGGATCCTCACAGGTGTTTGCGCCGCACGTTGTCACACCATACGAGGGCCTGAAGGCGGCCCTTCCGCACGCCGAAGTCTTTCTCGAAGATTCCGACTCGGCCGTCGCGGCGGCAGAGGTTGCGTCCCAGGTTGACACAGTTGTCTGTGTCGTCGGTTACGATGCAGGCGACGAGGGCGAATATGTCGTGCCTTCGCTGCAACACGATCCTTGCCTAACAGATCTGTTACCTCCTGCCTTCACACAACAGGACCGGGAGACCCTTGAGCTGCTCCAGGGCCGTGGGGGTCACAACGTCAACGCCGCTAAGGATCAATCATCCTCTGGATTGCAAGTCGGTGCCGGGGGAGACAGAGCATCTCTCAGACTACGCCGCCGTGATGTCGAGATTATTAAGGCCTCGGCAGCAGCCAACGCTAGAACCATCGTTGTCATTGTCTGCGCTGGAGCCGTCATCGTAGAAGACTGGAAGGACAGGGCGCCTGCCATCCTCATATCTTGGTACGCCGGATCAGAGGGAGGCCACGCCCTCGCGGACGTTCTGCTCGGCCATATCGACGCTAGCGGAAGACTGCCATTTTCTATCCCCAAGGACGAGTCTCATCTGCCGCCATTCGACATGGAGGCCAAGATCGCCGCATACGACCGGTGGTATGGCCAAGCCCTTATCGACAAGTTGGGAGTTGAGGCTGCTTTCCCCCTGGGATTTGGGCTCTCTTATACTACGTTCCGGTTGAGCGATATGCGCGTGCATAGGGACGAGGAAAGCCTATGCGAAGAGTCCTTGAACGTGTGGACTACCGTGACTAACACAGGGTCACGACGGGGCAGACATGTTGTCCAAGTCTTTGGCTACTCAGGCATGCCCGATTTCCCCTTGCGCGTGCTACTCGGTTTCACTCCGGTGATCCTCGAAGCTGGCGAATCGAGGATGATCCAGGTCGAAGCGTCCCTCAGACCACTGCAGCGGTGGAGAAACGGTACAATGGTGCTGATCGTCACCCAATTTGACATTGAAGTGGCCTCTTTCGCTGGAGACCTCGAAGGCCAGCGAGTTACATATAACATAGACGTTGCAAAAACCTGAGCGAGATAGGTATTGATAGATAGTGGTATGTCTGTCCGTTGTTGAGAAATTCAACTGCGAAGGATTAGATAGCCTATGAAAGCGTGTCCAAGTATTACACAGAGTACGCGAAAAGTGTTCTTGCAATCTTCACAACCGGTTTCACATCTGCATCCTCATTGCTCCAAAATTCAAGCATGTCGATGGCCTGCTTCGTAGGCGTCTTCCATTGTTTGGGCATCAAATCGGATTCTGGGTACATCCGGGCAAAGGCTAGCAGCAAAAGTGCGCTGCGTGCAGATGTCCGCATCATGAGCCAGGTTCCGTGATGACGATAGTAAAAGCCGGGACGGTTCACGAACAAGCGTTCGAGGTGAGACTCCAAGGCCCTAGCCACCCACTGGCGGATTGTGGGGTCCAGTCCGTCGGCGCGGCCATTGATGACGGAGGCGAGAAACGACCAAGATGTCAGCTCCCGGACGTAGGTTGCTCGTCCGCGCAGGACGAACCGGATGACGTCGTCGTCGTCGTTATTGTCGTCGTCGTTATCATACTCGACGTTTGGCTGCTCCCAGTCGCTAAACCCCTCTTGCGAGGTAACTGGTGTACGAATGGTAACCGACGGAGGCAGAGATGCTTGCCACGCATCCAATTGGCCCAGCGTGCTTTCACCCAGTTCCCCGAGAGCCGGTACGAGGTTTTCCCAGTTATGGTCCGCTAGGCGAGTCATTTCCTGCTTCGCCTGGACCTCGAGCCGCCATAACGATATTTCGGAAAGAAAGAAGTACCATGCACGTTCCAGCTGGCCCTCACAGTCATGCGGAGGGTCTGGAAGTAGCTCGGGAGGCGTCTCCGCAAAGTTGTTCGTGCAAGGCATGTTTAGTTCGACACGGACTTCCCGTTCTGACTTCCAGCAGGACCAGTGAATGCTCTGTTGTGCGACAACAACATTATTCAAACCGTCTGCGCTCGTCGATACCGGCTGGCGGGCTATTTTGAGCGACTGACAGGTGGTGAGTCCGTGCAGGAACATCCTCCACGCGTCTACCGGCCTGAGGAGTGACATGAGCATCACGCCTGACAGGAATGCGCACTGCGCCTGCACGAGACCTGTCGAGACTAGACAGGGGCCCAGCCTCCTCTGAGCCGCACCAAACAGTGCCATGACAACTTTCATTTCTGGTGCATCGGCTGACATTGGCTTATCGCGCAACGGCCGTGCCAGGGCCCCGTTAGCGCAGACGAGAAGCGCTAAGCACGAGTAAGGGTCCCACCCTGTGCCTTCAAGGCACATCTTCCGCACCAATCGCCTTGTGCTCCACTCGTCCAAAATAGGATTCTTGATATGGACGAATGAGAAGAAGTTGTCGACCCACCGGCTGCAGGTTGTTGGATCCAGCTCCCCCCCAAGCACGCTCAGGTCTAGATCTGCTGGAGTAAAGCTAGTTGCCGTAGGCGAATCCAAGACGGGAGATTTGGGCATGAGACTCTGTAAAGCAGGCCACCCTAAAACAGCGTCCAAATTCTCGGGAAACAGTGTACCCTTCATGTCAGGTTGCTTCAAGATGGAGGAGATGGAGACCCTGTTATGATAGTCTGCAGCGGGATCAACAGTAGTGTCAGAAGCAAATTCGGCCGCCACTGCTGGGTGCGTTCTGCTTGGGCCGACAAAACCGTCATTTCTGGCCGAGATAGACCGGGGAAGTGCATCGAGTTTGCGTTCCAGCTTCTCAAGTCGATCAATGATAGCGAGGCTGGCCCGGTCAAGGAATGCATGGGGGTCGACAGGCTCGAAGATGCAGATGGCACCGATGCTTGTGCAAAACGAGCAGGACGGCCGTCGTTGGTCGCATTTCGTGCGGCGGGATCGACAGGTTTGACAGGCAGTTACAGCTCTTTTCCTTGGGTAGGCAGCGCCGGCACGTCTTGCTGCGGGTCGATGATCCATGGGCTCGTGTGTTTGCTGTGTCGTATGTTAGAAAATGCCCCAAAAGCCCAGGCGCGGAATGTCGGAGGAAGGAAGTTCTATTGTAGGGGTGCGGGGGCCAGTGATTATCTACACTTGACAAGTCTGCACGGGGGCCGCAGCAGACAGGGGCCAATTTCCAGCCTGTCAGCCTACTAAACCCTGCAAGTGTCGGTGAGTACATGTGAGTCTCTCGCGGACTGTCAGCATCCCTAACCTTCCCCGCTTCCCCGCACATCCACCACATGTGTGGCAAGTGGGACGGCCCACAATTTTGGGTAGCATGCCGGCTTACACGACATCCGCACATTTCCTAATGGACCCCATGGGATCGAGCAGCTACCACAGAGGTGTTTGTTGCTTCCTGTTCTTGCCTTTCTTTTTGGCTCATTTCCTCCTTCTTCGGTTGGTGGGCGCAATTAGGAGCTATGAATCGAGTTTCGTTAGAGCTGCCTCTATAAAAGATATCTTGCGCTCTGCATCTCTCCATCTCTTTCTCTTGCTATCTCTCCTACTCAGCCACGCAATCAGACCACGTCCCGCAGAAAATTCCATCCTTCCACATCCATCGGCCTATTGCTATTAACCGGGATGTCCGAGAAAACGCTTTCGCGCTCAAACTCCAACATCGGCGACAACGGCAAGGCCGCGGGCGACATTGTCGACAGTTCGAGTCACGTAGACCAACACCGCATCGAACGGATCGAGGACGCCAATGCCAGAGAGCATAACTTGACGCTGAGTCACATCGCCAGACACCACCCCAAGATTATTTGGTGGTCCTTTTTCTGGTGCATGTGCGCTGTTGGTTGTGAGTTTTAGCCGTCATTACCCTGCCCCCTCGGAAGAGACCGGATGTTGCTGTGTAAAATATGCAGGCGCTAATGGGGTGTCTGCTCCCTATTTAGGGGGCTTTGACACTCAAGTCAACGGCGCCATCATTGGTGTCCCAGCCTTCCGCAGGTATTATGGGTAAGCTTCTCCAACCGCCCCTCCTTTCTTATTTTCTTCTCAGTATTGGGGAGGCGTAGGCAGTGGTTAGGCTGGGTAGAGCAATGGAGTGTCCATCGAAATTCACTAGTACTCTACTGACTGTGCGTGCACTATTCCTGACAGCAATGAACATGGCGGAGATTACATCATTCCGGCAGATTGGTTGACTGCCTTCAATGTCATCTCGTCAGTTGGCCAGTTCCTGGTGGCTTCGCTTGCAGCTTCGCCTCAGACCGTGTCGGCCGAAAGTCGAGTCTGGCACTTGGCGTATTGGTAGTAACAGGAGGGATTTTCGGAGAAACCTTCTCATCGACTCGTGCTGCCTTTGTCGTGAGCAAGCTCATCCTGGGAGTAGGCGTCGGCTTCTACCTTACTCTCGGCCCGATTACCTGTTCTGAGATCGCCCCCCTTGTCCTTCGAGGTCTCTCAACGGCAGGAGTCAACCTCGGCATTGCTATCGGACAACTCGTCTCTAATGCGGTTACGTCCGGCTTTGGTAACCGACAGGATGTCTGGGCCTTCAGGGGCCCTTTCTTGGTGCAGTTGTTCTTTTCTCTTTTCTTATTTGTCGGCAGCTTCATATCTCCAGAGTCACCGTGGTACCTTGTACGCGCCGGCAAGTACGACGAAGCGAGAAAGGCTCTCCTGTCGCTCTACGGGTCCGACATTGATGCTGAACAGAAACTGGGGCTGATTAGACAGACCGTTGAGGAAGAATCCAGCTTAGAAAAGGCATCCTACCGGACAGCATTCACTGGCACCGACCGTACCCGTACCTTAATCTCGACAGGCGTCTTCTGTTGTCAACACGCCGTCGGTATCGTCTTCATCCTCAGTTTCTCTACCTACTTTTTTCAGCTTGCCGGTCTCGATACCCAGCAGTCGCTTGATCTCGGCGTCGGGGTCACCGCATGCGGCGTCGCGGGCAATATCTGCTCCTGGTTTATTGTCAACCGCTTCGGCCGCCGCCCTATCTTTATTGGCGGCATGTTCAGCTGTACGATGATCTTACTGTTGATCGGCATTCTCGACGTTGTGCCTGCCGAAGGTGCCAGAAAAGCGCAGTCTTCACTCACAGTCATCTTCTCCTTCGTGTACTTCTTGACTCTCGGCGCCGTGGCTTTTGTGCTACTGGGAGAGGTCTCATCGCTCGCTCTGCGGGCCAGAACCACTGCTCTTGCCACGGCAACACAGGCAATTTTCGGGATCATCATGTTCTTTGCTGTCCCATACATGGTCAACCCTGATTCTGGCGTGAGTGGGCGTTCCCCCATCCCTTCCTTCCCAACCTCGTTAGGCAAAACGCCTGAATGCGTGCTGACGCTCTAGAGAACCTGCGAGGCAAAGTTGGATTCATCTTCGGTGGCCTGGGCGCCTGCGCATCGGTCGTCTGTTGGTTCTATATACCCGAGCTAAAAGGGCGCACCGTGTACGAAATCAATCACATGTTCCAGAACAGAGTGCCTCCACGTCGAATGCACTCCTATGAGATCCCAAGGGTCAACCAACCCTGCTGACCTGTCACCCTGCTTCAGTAGCGGGCATACGAATTCTCTCGTTTGTCTGATCGCAACCTCTTGCTTGATTACCTATCCGGCATGGTCCGGCAATATAAGAGACAACGCTTGGAAGAAGCGAGCACTGTTCGACTTGTTACACCTGATTCTGTAGTTTTTCGAGGCCGGCTAGATAGACAAGAGAGCAGATGTAACCGCCGAGGGCAGCTTCTACGGCAATACTCTCCAGGTCGTCGCGTCGCATGGCTACAAAGAGATTTTTAAACTGTACCAATGAAATAACTCCCTTACATCGTCAAAGCGGTCTGGATCTAATACTCACAAAAACTATGTCTCATGCACCCTGAGCCTTCTGGTCAAACTCAATAATTTATTGAGCTCCGTCACAGTCGATCTTTGCTCAGCTTTAAACGTCCTACTTTTTCCACTTCAAAGATTCTGGGCGTGGCTACTTGGACAATGTGGCTGTGGTTTCTATTTAAGCATTTTAATATCTCTGTCTAATAATAGGGCCTAATGAGAATGACTATATATCTGTGCTATGTTGCTGAGAAGCTCACAGCTTTGTAGGAGCTCCCGTAAAGCTGTCAGCAATTCCCTAATCTGCTCCAGAGTACTTCGGCCTCGTACGAGCGCACTTTCCCCTTCCCGTTAGTCCATTTAAGTATATGACCTGCAGCGTGCCCTGGCACAAAGGCGTGTTCGACTGTATCTGTTAGATCTTCAAGCATTCTATGACGTGGCTAGAAGCTGTTAGCTCACTTGGCCGGGAGGCCACTGGTAGGAAATTGCTTCACCGATTCGCCGAGAATATCAGCATCGCTGACACCCGGACTTCCTCCTGGATGCGAGAGGTATTAGTCTCGAGAAGAGGGCAGAAAGTGTCCAGCTGACGATCGCCCTCTTCTTTTTTACGTCTTTTGCCTCCCTCTTCCTCGTCCTCTGTTATAATAAGGGCAGTATCGCAGATTTCCCTTGCGTTTTTGGTAAAGACTTAATCACTCTGTTGCTTTTGGTGCCATTGTTCATGTGGATTTAACCAGGGATATCATTAGCATTATCTAGGCTTGTGTCTAGTCCACCTGGTGGTACATTGCCAACCGACAGAACATTCAATATATCAGGGTATCTTGACGCTATTTACCAGAGCTGCCTGGGGTGACCGGCGCTCCCGCCTCTTGTGGTGATCCTGGTGTCTTAAAGGCCATAATCTCAATTGGATAAGGAAGCTGTTGTCAGATCGAACCTCATTCTAGGCGGCATGTGTCGATCCCCTTACCAAGCCACTCTTATTACTTTTAATTGCCAGGCCTCCCGCAACACTTGTCGTCGAAAAGTAAAGCGTCAATTGAACTAGACCATCCTTGCATATATGGCTTGCTACCTCATATTCTAGCAAGATATATACTCCCATTTCTAGTTTCGGCATCCATTTTCCTATTATTTGATGGTTGCTAAGTAGGCACAACTATGCTATGAGAGACTCCTGGATGGAAAGCGCCTCCAGACCTGCGCGCCATGTGTATAATACAACAAGTCAATTGAATCGTATCCGCCCACCCATGTTACGGACCCACAACAATCACGGGATATCCAAGCATTTCGCCCTCATGGAGTAGAAGGCCATTGCACTTCATCAAACTCCATTGACATCAGTGGCCCGGCTGTTTCTAGAGGGAAATGTGCCATGTCCAATAGTTCAGAAGTCATGTCGCTACCCACGTAAGCTTCCTGTCCTTTTCCGTGGAGGTTCCCGTCTGGTGTCTCTGTCTGCCCTCCATGGCCGCCTCCCATAACCCCATCGTCCTGTATAGGCGTGGCTACTGTTTCTTGGGTTGGGGATGATTGGCGAGCTGTAAGACTAGAGACACTAAACGACTGGCCGACTGACGTAGACTCGGGTGCAAGGGCCAATCGATCAGTCAGCCAAGCTTGATAAAGCCTGCCGCGTGCTTCAGAGACCACCCTCCGAGTCTGTGTATCACGCTCTTCTTTGGTCATGGGAATGTTGTCGTGTGAGTTCAGAACATCTGTCATGATGTTGTCTACATTCCTGTCCGAATATTCGAGGAATGAAGAAAGGTCTGCGGACAGCTCAGAGTCGAGGTAAGGAGAGGATGGGTGCTTCTCATTTGGGAAGATGATATCCCAGATCACGAACCACCTGTCCTCTACTGACGCTTTCGGGTCCGATTTCTTGATCAGCTTGGAATTCTGGGCATGTGTTATGCCTTCAAATTGTGCATCAAGCGGCCTCTGGCAGGGAGCTATGGCTCCAACGTGTTCCTCATGGCTCCTTTCGTCGGAAAATATAGTATAGCATCGCTCGCAGTAAGCAGTGGGTGTGTGGACTCGGTGTAAATGTTGCTTAACATAATTGATCTTCGTGAGCTTTAGCCTGTGGCACGAGCGGTGCTTGTTTGGGTCTCGTTTCCAGTAAGGACAAGCTAGCGATGGAAGCTTCTCACTGATTTGATTTGGCTTCTGACTTGGCCGAATATCACCTGCGTCTTCCCCGTCATCATCGTCTTGATTATTGTCAACCCTGCGTCGTTTCAGGCTGGGGGCGCTTCTAACCGACCGAGAGGGAAGGCTGGGAGTATCGAACCCAGAAGTGGCGGATGTGTAGTTGATGTTTCCTGACCTTTGTTGTCCTTCGCCAGCCGTAAGTTTGAGAGCCGCATAGCCCTGAAGCAGCTGATCAACTGCCTCGGACATAATAGAGTAGAGTGGTTCGCTTGGATCAAGCGGCTGTAGCGTCTCCTCTTCGGGTGTTTCGGTTAGGGATAACAACTCCAAGTCCAGATATTCAGAGCTGCCTTCCTCATTGAATTCATTATTTTCGTGTTGAAGAGGGAGTTGATCGGAATCGAATGTGATCCCCCGCACCCCCCGAGTAGGCTTTGTCCAACCGGCTTCCAATGGGAGCCCGGATGTACCTCCAGCTGATATTGAGTCTCCTGCAGCAAATATTTCCTCGAACTCGTCAGGTCGTGCCTTAGGGTGACTGTCGTCTTTCGACGGGAGCTTTTTGGCATTGGATTCCGTCGTGTCTCCTGAGACGGCGCGAGAGTCTTCATGATTTGCATATGAGCTAGCTTGCCCATTTTCAAGGGCACAAAAGGCTTTAGCAGAGAATTAGTATTCATTCATAACATATGCATGCAAAAAAGGGGGACGTACCTGTAGCTTGCTGATCTTGTGTTTCTGAGTAGCTTGTAGCTGGTGTTGACCCGCTCTCCCAGCTACTCACAGATGTAAGTGTAGTTGATTCGTGACTCCGGAAAGCGGAGGAAAATTCGGAAAAAGTGTCCTTGTACGATACAAGGCCAACCAGGAAGGGATCGTTGGAGGGAGAAACTGACGTTAAGATGTCGTTAACCGTGATCTGCCAGTCGTGATCTGCGTCTGCACGGGCTCCGCCAATCAAATCGCGAAGAGATCGACTGGGACCGCCTCTCTCCCGCCACCGTCGTAGGTAAAGCTGCACGATTTCCTGGGCCACGCCATCCAGGTAGAATGAACTCGGCCTAGGTGAGTTCGGGAACAAGACGTCCCAAAACTTGAACCACAGTTCTTTACTATCTTTTGAACGGGATAGAGCCGAGATCGCGCCCTCCTGGTGGGGCGTCATGCCCCTATGGCGGCAGGAGCAGTCGAGAGGAGCCTTTAATGAGAATCGGGTATTCTTAGTTCTTTGGGGTTTAGAAAATCCGCCACATCTAGGGCATTGACGCGGTTGGGAGTGGCACTCTCGAAGGTGTTGCCTCACCGACTCCATGTCCTCCAGCGAATGCTGCAAAAGACAGGACTGGTAGGCGACAGGGTCATATTTGTAGAATGGACACGCCAGAGTACTGGATTCCTCATCATCGACTAATAGGAATGGTGGATATGAAATCTGTGATATCTTCCCAGGCGCTCTGACCCGATGAGTCTGCGACCCCCGGAAGTAATGAGGCTCGCTCTCGGGAGGTTCCATTGCATAGCATGTAGCGGGCAAATCCCACGATAAAAACTGACGGACTAGGTGAAGTAAAGAAAGATATGGGGAGCAATCCGAAACAATGCGAGCTCGACCGTTCCTAAACAAGAAATGGGTTCGTGTCAAGAGTGATTAACAAGGGAATAAACATTCAAAGCCAAGCTGGAGCTTTTAATACTTAGCTGCTACATGTCGTGTTCAGCCTACTTGGCATACTGAGAAATTTCGCCCGCAAATACACTAACCATTTTCCTGCACAGATGTGCTCTGAGTTTTCATTCGCAATTCTTTCCTGCACATCAAGTTGTGGCTGGCTGGTGCTTACTGGTTTGCGAATATGAGTGGCCGTGATGACGATTGAGAGCCAATGAGGGAGAGACTCGTGGCGTGGCGGCAGGTCCGAGGAACATCGACGAATGTACTGCTAGATTCCGTAGATGTAAGGGCATCAGAGATACCTCTCTGGCTAAACATATGGGCAACATATTCCTACGATAAGATTCAAGGGTTGGCTTTCCTCCTTGGGTTTGGTTACTCAGGTCGCTGAGCTAATTATGCTATATGGTGCAACACAGTATTACTGCTCAGCAACCTGTTTCTTACTCCAAACGAGCCCCAGTCTAGCCTCGCAGCCAGATCATTACGATCATATCGTAACAAACCACTCTTCATTCATATACCTCATCGGCGCTATAATCTATTCGGGGAGAAAGGGACACAGAGGGCGGAGGAAAGGAAGGGCGTAGAGAAGCAGTAGGCAGGGACCGGAGTGTAAAGAGGGGCATAGTAGAGATGGAGGAAACAGCTAAGGGTGGTGTAGAGTTGAACACCAAAGTAGTGGAAGTGGGAGCAGAAAGGGGCAGCAGAGAATGGGGGGGGAGCAAGGGGGTAATTAGAACATGGCCGCAAAGCAGGAGAACAGCGGGGGCCCAGGGGTGCAGACAGTCGGGGTAAGAGAAAGAGAGAGCAGAGAAAGAGAGAGCAGAGAAAGGGGAGGCAGCGTGGAATAGGAGAGCGGAGAGGGGTGGTAGAGAAAGGAATCGGGCTGGTGATAGTGGAGTACAAGCCCGAGTGCCAGGAAAAGATGGTACAAGCCCCATTGGCCAAGCAATGCGCGTCCAAGAATCGATTCAAGTCGTACCTGTGTTAATTTCCAGATGCAGAACAGTTCTCAGCCTTTTCTACATGCAGATGTTCTGGGCTCCTCTGTTCTGCCCTACTCCCATGCCCAATCCTCCTCTAATTACTCCCCATACAAACCCTCTTCCCCTCACCACTAAAAAAGCTAAATTCTACCTGGATAGAGTCTGCTTTGTCTTCCACAGCCTTCCTTAGATAAATCAGGAGGCGTTTTCCCTATAGGAAAGCATTACAAGACCGACAGAAGACCGGTGATTACTCCGTTTACCGCCGCCGTGTATCCCGGATGCGCATCGGTGCACGGGGTCCACCTTTATCCGTGGCGGGCACCGTACTTTTGGAGCCTAATTTTGATCACGATCTGGAGACTCTCCCGATTCTCATAGCAGTGTAGCTGGGTTAATCAACTCGTTTGTGTTTTCCTCCTCGTCCTATTACTAGTCTTGCTTCTTCGCCCCGCCCCGGGGTACTACCGTCCCAAGTTGCCTAACATTTCCTTCCTCTTCTCCGTTTGCTCCTCATTTTAAGCCAGAGTGGGTAATGGAAGCTATGACTCGGATTAATCCTGTACTAGAATCTAGCCGCTATATGTGAAAAGTCGTTCTGAGTCTGCGTAGAGCCGATACTTATAGGTTACCATTGGCATTGACGTGCGGGCCGGTATCCACTTCGAACCAAGTTTCCGACGAGACATCAGTGATGTTCGTCCTTTGACCTACCATTCGACTCTGATGGAATTCCAGGATAGAGTCACCGGATTTATCCGTACTAGTCCTACCGAGGCGAGAAGCCTCGCTGACAGACTGCATATTGGAAACAGAGGCGGTCGGGTTAAGAAGGCCATGCTCTACAATGTTCTCCACAGCGGTGGTCTCCGTTTGGCTACCGTTGGGCCCCGTCAATGCTTGAAGCGGAAGATCATTCTTGACTTCCTCCTGAATGACGAGAACGCAGCTCGACGATCTATGGAACATCAAAGGGAGGGTAAGAGATCCGTGGAGCCAATCGCCCTTTTTGGGCCGCCGGGTTAGCTCCGGTCGCCACATTAGGTTGAAGAGGAGCGTTGGATGCTTGAGACCATCGCCACTAGGGCGAAAGGAGGCCTTGACTTGTACCTGGCCCTTTTTTAATTTCCCGACGGTATAGATATCGTAAGCCCGTCTGTAGTCGATGGAGTGCGTCTTCCGGGTCCTGCGCAGGAACGGGTCGCAAATAAGCTTGACCTCTTCGCCCTCCCTTACGTTGAGCGTCCTTTCGAATGAATCCTTCTGTAAAATACCGGTATGTTAGTGCGCTCCTGTCCTCTTGGTGCCTTGTTAAGGCCATTAGGACCGTTCATAAGCAAAGTCTCGCAATACAAAAGGAAGGTCAGCGCTACGCACCATGTGACAGAGCATAGGGGCTGTGTTGTTCCATGCCGTTTCGCCCTGCTCCCTTAACTGGGCACCTATTGCGGCACCGCGTCCGATAAACGCCTCGACTGTCAGAATATTCCCGGTGGCGTATGCAGCTCCTTTAGCAACATTGAGAGACCTAGTATGCGTGTGAGTCGGTTATCCCCTCCCCACACAAGCAGTGAACACCATGTAGATAGTACGTGGCCAGGATTGGGAAAACTACTGACGGATATCGGCCTGTCAGTTCCATCTTGTCGATGAATATTGGAGGCTTCAGGTTGCATTCGTTGCACAAAGCCGTGACCTTTTCCTGGAGCGCTGGACTCCTGGCCGTACCCCCAGACACGATAACCTGCGGGCCCGAATGGCCGTCCGAGGATACATTGCTCTGTAAAACGTCTCTGAGCCTTTGGAGGGGTTCTGTCATAGCCTTGTCGAACGCCCTGCTGATTATCCTAGGCGTGAGCTTGATGTGGATATCCCCACAGTGTAATATTCGGAGGTGCTCCGGGGCGTTGTGATCAGAGTCTAGCTTCTTTTTCAGGGAGTGGAACTCGTTAATGAGGTGTTGTTTGTGAGCGCGAGATAAGCTGCGCTTCTGAATCTGGAGTATGCCTTCGCAGTGCCGGCCGATGTAGTAATCTTGCTGCTCGCTGCCGCCGACAACACCTGAGTTAAAGGACGTGGATAAGTATTAATGTAATATGGCCAAGGGGGCCCGGTGGCTCGCTACTCCTGAGCAGGTTGGGTACAGTACCTGTCGATTTGTCTATCTCGAAGAAGGCCCTATCACCGCCCTTTACTGCTTGTACTTGGTATGTCGATATATTCTAGGGAGTAGTCAGCCACACGTTTCTCGCCGAAGCGTTTCATCAGAGTCTTCGCCGGCGGCATGACATACGAGGTTCTGCCCCCCAAAGTCAGCAAGCAGAAAGATGTCCTCCCCAGACTTCGACACTGAGAGATCGGCAGCGTGGTGTCTGAAAAGGTAATGGGCCAAGGCTTGTGTCTCGCTATGGAAGAAAATGCTATCCTGAGGGACCTTGAAGTGAACACTGCCATGGAGGAACTTCTTTTGGAATATATGGGCCATGTAGTCCTCAACAGCAGCAGGCCACTGAGCCGGAACAGATATGCCGACCGACGTAATGCGGAGGCCATCGGCGTTGCAAGTCTTGATAGTCCGCTCTCGCACGAAATGGAAGAAGCTCCCGACCGCTGCCTTCAGCTTTTGTCTGAAGCGTTTGTGTTCGGTGTTCCGGCCGTGCATGAGACTCCTGAGGTTTTCCGCATGTGGGTATTCGCGGATTAGGGGCCTCAGTTCAGCTGTGTCAATGGCGGAGAGCAGAAGGAAGACGGGCTTAAGAGACGTAGCGAGCCGTCTGTGGTCAAGTTCGTTACCAATGTAAGCCTGGCCGTCGTCGAAGGGGTAGCAGCTTGTCGAGAAATCGCCCGGCTCGTAGCGGGTGTAGTCGCCTGAAGACCCGCTCTCGATAACAATTTCACGACCGGAGGCGGTTAGGAGGAATAGACGGCTGCTCGTACTACCGATGTCTATACCTAATATGCTAAGAAGGGGACATAATAGTTAGCCCGTATTGCAGCAACCAAAGATGTCGTTCGACGGGTGGGGAGGGAATATAGCGGGGGTTATGCTCACGCGTCCTCCAGCACCTTCTTCTTTCTTCCCATCGTAGCAGAAGCGTCAGCGGATTCGCAGGTCTGGAAACGGGACCGTTGTTGCCTGGTTAACCATCGGAGCCCCCGGGCCGGTGGAATATGAAGAGAAAGGAAGAATGGGCGTGGAATCCCGGTCAAAAATGACGGGGGAGCCGTCCCTTGTCTTTTACCGCGTACTTATCGGAATGAAATACAGGGCTCGTGAAGAAAGAGAGATTGATTAGCCACGTCTTTCAGCAGCCCCCGAATTTATAGCTACCAGCTACCACGCTGGCGGCGAAATAGGGGGTTATCTGCCACGGGCTGGCCGCCGACCATCACCCAGAAAGGGCCAGAATGTTCGGCACAGAAATTATAAAGTTGTAGAGTGTCAAATGAGGATGATGGTGTAGTCGTGTACCTCGGTAACATATATTCACCTACTCTCAGCACTATTCTCTACGTTTGTTGCTATAAACCCCCCTATAAAGCGCCTGCGTGCGTTTGTCTATGGTAAGGAGATACTAGCCAAGAAGTGGAAAAATAAGAGAACCAACTCCTGATCCTTTGGTGCTTTTGGGTGTGCATCATCAGCCAACGACAATCGAGGGTTGGTTCCTGAGGGCGGGTGGGGCCTGGCGGCCTCTCTCCACCCTATTGCCCGCACCGGCCGCCTCCGGGGAAGGCTCAGGTGTTCGCTGGCCAAATCAATAATCGTAGCAGAATTTCTGGTTTATGTCAGGCTTTTGACAAAGGTGCTTGAGAGGGGAATTAGCATTAAACCCCGCGAACCAGGCTTATATGAGTAAAGTGGCTAGGGCGCCTATGTGCGCCCCTTCCTGCCAACTCCTCCAGATTTACGACAATCGAGGTACCCTAATATTAAGGCCGGGTAGCACATGCAAGGGGCGACCCTCCTCTTCAATTGGGCCCAGACAAGGGGCCCGGGTTTGGTGTTCCTGCTTCCGCCTGCAGTGAAGCTGTACATCCAGGAACCCTCACCGTCTGCGCAACCGCCAACTTCCAGATAGGACATCCTCACCCATGCCAGTCCCGAGTCTCTTCCAGTCCCAAACGGTGAAATCATTCTTCCTGGGATTGAAGGAAATTTGTCTGCGTTATCAACCGTACGAGTCGCTACAACGTTGTCAGAACCGAATTGCCCGCGTTAGCCGATCTTCCAGTGAGTAAACGAGACCAAGGAGAGGCGCGATTCGAGGGCCCACCTAATTGGCCAACATACGTGCTGGGTTCCAGCTCTCCTAAACACTGAATAGGGTTGAGGTTCACAATGCATTCAATCCGCGCTATCTAATCGATTGGTGCCCCGGCCTTGGCGCATAAAACACGCCCCACCTTGTGTAACCACACCTGCCCTCTTCATCGCATCCGCGCCAAGACTCAAGGCAGACACGGGAGGCCTTCGCATTGCCTCCAGTTGACATTTCTCAAGCAGTGTAGCGCGTGAGAATGCGGCTTCACCTCACCTTTCGCTCTGTTCGACATGGTTCCTGTTCTTGCCAAGCTTGGCCCTCCACCTTTTTCTACCCTTAGCTCGACAATCGTTCTCGCGGGATGAACCCACCTCAGCCCTATATTTAACAGCTCTGGGGAAGTCTTGGCCTGTGGCTTAGAGGACTGCGTCCGTACGAAGTAGAGAATCGCTAGACCCTGATGTGTCAACGGGTCTCGCATCCTGCCCCAGGACGCCATAACTTTGTACAGCCTCTGTCCGGAAGCAAACCGCGCCAGACGGCTTTGCTTCTTTCTCGGCAAGAAAAGCATAAAGGAAGCAAAAAAAGAGAGGAAAAGAAGTATATATCTTATGCGTCCCAGTGATGTCTCATGAAGGTGGGAGAGGATGGCAGCTTTGACATACTAGATTCTATCGTGTTACATAGAGGATGCGAGGACTTAGATTGTACAAAAGACAAGTATGATGGTAGCTTATCGCAAGCCGTATATAGTCGTGAAGTTACAGGAAAACCAGAGCTTCAGCCCTTTGCTACGCATTCTGCATTACCCTGGCTCAGGCCGAGTCACCAGATGAGGGTGCGTTCAAAGTCAGACAGCTCCAACGGCTTATTGAGGGCAGAGTAGCGTAGCGGAGGAGTGAGGTCGTAAGAGCCACGCCGGAACGTCGTAGGACATGCCACCGTGGCAAAGCAGAGTAACAGTAGAAACGGACCGGGATGGACGGCTGGTAACATGATCCATTCCACTTCTCAAGAATTATGAATTTAGGATTCGTCCTCTGCAAGTCCCTGGGAAAACCCTGGTCTTTCGTTCTCCTGGTGTATACAAGACTGCTTGGCATTTTCAAGCCTCCGGGCGGGCGACTCCTTGCAAATTCACATAGCATCCATATCCAATACTGCGCTCGAGTTGCTGCATGTCAGATACAAAGCGTAATGAGCCTTGGATTAATGGATAAAACTGGTTGGACCTCTGGAAATACACCGGAGGCCCGACAGATACCGGGATTAGGGGGTGAATCACGATAGAAGCATAGTCAGACATGATCAATTTGCCAATACTTGCTTGCTATCGAGTTGCCCTCCGTGATGTATACGTGAACATATATTAAGGGTCACATAGCTTCTTCCAAGGCGTTATTGTCAAAACCTCACCTCCACCTTACCCTCACAATGTCCCCATGACCAGTTGTCGAGTACTACCTCTCCTTCATCCCATTAGCGCCCTACTTCAGTAGCCCCCGCCTTCTGACCCTGGTTCATGATACCGAGATTGTCTGAAAGCCCACCCACTTCCTGCACATCTTCTCCATCTCTGGTGGCCTCGCGGTGAGGCGGCACTCAATCCAGAGGCGGACCTTCTGTTTAGTCCAAATGGAGAGACGGTCAAACTTGGGTGGCGTGCCAAATCGTGTGAAGCACGCCAGGTTCTACCGGCCAATCCTTCTCTAGCCCACGATGTCTTCCTCGCCGCCATAGAGGGATTCGGGAATCGGAATCCGGCAGTTAATGAGTCTGCACGCCGTAGCCTATAGAACGTTTAGGGAATCAAGGCGGATAGAGGCGATTCATATACGATAGTTAAATTGGCGGATGAATCAAGACTTCAGGGTACAGGTTACTGGAGAGGGCGGAACAGGAGGGTAAGGCGGCAGGCAGAATATCTAACCCATGAAGCTAGATGCAGAAAGCCATTGGGGGTATCCTTCACTACTGAGGTTATCTTTGAGCCTAAACGAAGACGCAGCACTATATATCGGATAAACAATGAACCAGCCACTCAGCCAGAGATGTGAGGCTAGACATTAGATACATCATTTCATAAGGCTCCAACTCAAGTGAGACTTCATGTCAGCTGCTAGGTCCTTTCCGCCCGTATCTTATTTACAAGCGTGATAGTACAATTCGATTTTGAAAATCCGTCATTCGACATTCAAGGACGAGGAAGGTAGGCTGTTTCAACTCTATTGATAACCCCATTGTCACCATCAATGTTGTGGAATTGTGCTGCTGCCTTAGGCATGGTTTTCCTTGATATGACTCTTCCCTGCCAGGCGGATGCAGCCCAAGGATGTATGGTACCCCAGCAGGAGACTAATCCGACTCGAGGTTATAAACGCGAACGTCTCAAACGTTTTGAATTCCTCATAAAGTCATTATGGTAAGATATTAAAAGTAGAGGAAGGGGCTAGTTTATGGTTAGTGGGGACTGTACTTACCTACACAAGACAATACAGGCCACTCCTTACAGGGAGAACTAAGATTAGCGCAATGTGCAAAGGCACGCTTCTTTGCTAATACTACTTAATTAAAAGCAAGAAGAGCTATGACCTGATAAAAAGCACATTATGTTGTGGTACACCGCCCTGGGGAACGTAGATGGCACATCCCCCTCGGAAATAGCACTTGACCCGTGTAAGCCGCACATCCCTACCAAGGTGCCAGATTCCCTGTCCATGGACATCATGTGCCCCTTCTTGTACGTAAATGGAGATGGTATCTACATAGGTAATTATGCCGTCCCTGTAGAAATGCAGTCCATCTGACTACACATTACTGTAATAAAATCGAAGAATCGTGTAATAAAGCTAGCAGCCGTACCCCCATTCCCGTCCTTGCAGAAGTGCCAAGAGATCGCAGCCCAATCCGGGCTTACTTGCCGGTTAAGTACAGTATCCTGCTCTACTGGTTTAATATAATTCCCTCCTTGCAACACCAGCCCAAAACTACCCTTTCGAGGAGCGGTTTGATTTGGCGACATACGGAAAGCCAGAAGGGATAGAAACCGTATTGTAGCAACTAGTGGTCTTCAGAAAATAATGTCACCGACTCTTGAGCTCAAATTTCCCTCCGTCGTGCTCCTAAAATTATACCCACACCCTTCTCGCTCCGACATGCCCTCAAGTAATAACAATGACGCTAGAGTCGCCTTAGGGAGAGCTCTTGAAGCCTTTGGATCCACCGACGGTAGTCCTGCCCACACGGCGGATGGCGGGACCAGGCCACATTCTGACCACGAGGGCATTCTGGATATTGAATCTGTCCTTGATCTCGCCCTACAGCGCAGGGGATGCCTCACCAAATCCGACGAAGGCACCAGGGGGGAGGTTGTTCTGGATTTTGTCCTCGATAACCAGGACGGACCAGGACGATCGGTCAAAATAGAGTGGTAGAACGACCGATCCATTAAGCCAATCGTCTCTGGTAGGTCCCCGGTCAAGCCTTGGACGCCACTTCAACTTAAAGATGAGCTTTGGGGTGCACCTCTTGCTACCACGTAGCTGAAAGTATGACCTGAACTTTGCCTTGCCCTCCTTCAAAGCTCCGATGGTCCAGATATCGTACGTCGATCTGTAACTGATAGAGTCTGTCTCCCTAGGCTTGGGCAGAAGTGGATGGCAGACGAGCTTAATCACGTCGTCTGCTTCAATATCATATTCCCGAGGTATCTTCTCTTCCTATACACAAGTTAAGGGTGTGTTAGTGGGTTAGTACGCAACTGAGATTAGGAACAAGCATGGAAATGTAGATGAAACGTAAGAAGCCGAGGTGGAAGGGATTACCCACCATGTGGCAGAGGATGGGAGCCGCGTTGTCCCACAACGGGTTGCCTCTCTGTCGAAACTGGACCCCGATGGCAGCTCCACGGCTAACGTACTCCTTCACAGTTAGGACCTTTGCCGTCGCGTATGCGGCTCCTCTTGCTACCTTGAGGGACCTAACGAGCAACTCCGGTTAGACATACCCTCACAATAGCAAGAGGTTAATATTTCCGTAGCATATCTCCATGGGCAGAGGGAATGGGCAGAGGGAAAACAAACTGATATCTTTCTGTCCGGTCCTGGAGCTCAATGAATAAAGGGCGGTCCAGATTGCACTCCCCGCACATAGATTCAATCTTAGCTTGAAGTGCCTTGCTCCTTGCTGTACCGCCAGCAACGAGAACTCGAAAGCTTGGCCCTCTCCAGCCGTGCCATTGTTCCAACGTGGTCCTAAGAGCCTCGAATGCATTTCCCATCGCACGATCGAAGGCTTCTTCGATGTTGGAAGCTGTCAAATTGACAGTGTATTCCTCGTACCGTAGTGACAAGAGTTGTTGACCACCTTGAATGCCATGGTTGCAGTCAAAATCCTTTTTCAGGCTGCGCAATTCGTCCATAAGGTGTTGTTTCATTTTGGGACAGGCCTGGATGCCTTGATTTTCAAGAGTCTTTTCGCATTGTTTCCCAATGTAGAAGTCATGCAGCTCACCGCCTCCGACAACACCTAGCCGGTAAAGTGCCAAGTAAATCTCGCTGTCATGATTCTAATGGGTTGGGGTCGGGACTGGACGGTGTAGGAAAATGGAAATATACCTATGGTTCCGTCGATCTCAAAGAGCACGACCTCACCTTCCCTTCCATATTGTGCCTGATATGTGGCGATATTCTGTGTTGGGAGGATACATCAGGTATTGGTCCCGGTTGGGTGCTGCTACCATACTAACTAGTCGGGAGGGGTTTAACGTACCATATTCTGGCCCCCAAAATTAGCCAGCACGATGATTCTCTCCTTGCAACTAGGCTCCATCTGGACCGACTCACAGTGCTTGAGTGCGTAGTGGACCAGAGACTGGTTCTCCGCGTGGAAGAAGATCTGATCGCTGTCGTTAACTTGAAGGTAGTCTGATCCTTGGAAAAAGTTCTCGAGGAACATCTTGCACATATATTTTTCGATCGCCGATGGCCACTCCCTAGGAATTGAAATGCCAACCATCGTCACGCGCAGACCCTCCTGCTCACAAATCACCAACGTGTGAGTTCGTAGAGTCTTGAGAAATTTGGCCACCGCCTTCTCCACGCGCTTCCTTAGAAGTGCGGCGTCACGATGTTGACCGTTCATACGACATTGAAGATCTTTGACGTGTGGGTATTCCCTGATAAGTGGCCCCTGGTCCTCTATGGGCAAGTCGGACAGAAGAACGAAGAAAAACTTCAATGATATGGCGGGCCGTGTAAGGTCAAGCTTATCACCGATCTGAACGTCGCCGCCATCGAAAGGGAAGCAGGTAGTGGAGAAGCCTCCTTGCTCCTGCCGGTAGGGGCTGTCAACCGCAACTTCTCTACCGGAACACCTGGATAGAAGGGACAGGCGGGCGCTTGTGCTGCCGATTTTCAACCCCAAGATTCTGGGATAGACAGAAAAGGGTCAACTGATAATCCTTCCAAGGCTTTCAGAGGAATCTAAGGGACGATGGAGGTAGATCATACGCATCTTCAAGGGGTACAGTCCTTGTTCCCGAGTCGGGACTTTGTGCGTCCTCCATGGAGGATGGTTGGCAACACAGGATGACGTTGGGGCGTTGAGGAGAGCACAGGAGTGGGAACCAAGCCGCTCACGTTACCAACTGGATGTGGACAATGCCTTAGTCGTCTTCCTGGAAGACAATATTCCAAGGCGTGAGAGTCGACAGAAGGGCAGAGTAGCAGCTCGGATATAAAACAAGCAGTGCGAGATTTTGTTGCAGGTAAGCAAGAGCTCTAGGGTGGAGTTCGGACGTTGGAAGGGTAAGAGGGAAGGGTAGGGGTTGTGAATCAAGCAAAGGAAGAGAGAATGTCCCACAGAAAAGGTGATTGAGGAGATGGCCGATATGAAGAAGGATGTATAGCATGTTCTTCAATGCGAACCGTCAACTTTATATTTGCCAATTTCCTCCCGTATAGCTGAGAACATAGAGGCGGGTCATGGACTGCGTGTCACATTCTTTTTACGAGGCAAGAAGCACCCAGAAGCTTCGCTGCAGACGTGGAGATGCATACTGCGAGAGGGAGAATAGGGAAACGATGATGATTGTACCGGGTACTCTGTTGTGACTGTCCTCGTAGTCTCAAATTATCACTCTATGTATCCCTGTGTTCACCGCCTGGATTCACAGTTCGGAAGAGGAGGAGTGTTACGGGCCAGAAAGGGGGAGGGGGGTGAGCCGCCTCCTAGCCTCCAGCGCGTGAGGAGTCGACTAACTACATCCAACCGTTAGTAGGCAGGATCCCAAGCTTATGAGACGGTTGTTGGCCCATCTACAAACACTATGGCCACCAGCTTGATTGTCAAAGAAGCCGTTGCAGGAACAATCCAGGGGGTCTATCGGCATGGAATTTGCTCGAGATAATCGTCGGCCTCCTGTAGGCTGAAAATTTTTCTCGGCGTTGGTGGATGACGTGGTTTCCCGATGCTTACGTCTAATTACGGTCCATATCAAATCCGTCGACGTTTACGACGTTAATACAAAGACATGGTTGGTTGAAAGGCAAGGCTGAAAGACAACATGGTTGGGATATCTTGGCTGTCTCATCTCTTATCGCGGCGGTCTCCACCCC
>JAMBUN010000175.1:0-30131 GCA_030271035.1 Microascus cirrosus
AGGTATTTGTTTTTATTTTTAGGGAGGGGGGGGGGGGGCGGCCTTTCTGTATACTTTTAATGTCCCTTTAGGAGTTATGCATTTCTTTGAATCCCCCTTCTAGGAATTTCCAGGTAGCTATTAAGCATTCTGTTTGCAGTTCTTATATAATATAAACAAGGATAATTTAATACTCTTATATATTTCTGCCTAGGAAACTGGGAAAGCCAAAAGTACTATATAGACAGGAGCCATATTTGACCCGGTTATAGTTATAGTGCACTAGGTAGTTTCTAGCTCTTTGTCCTAGATTAGTAGGGTAGGATATAGTAGTTAAGGATATGATATAATAAACTAATAATATAGAAACACTATAAATATAAACTGAGCTGTATATAGGAAGAGCGTACTAGACTGGATAACCCTGGAGTTAAAGTGTTTACTTCTATTGTTCGCCTCCCACTTATGCTCTGTGACCTTCTCTAAAGTACAGCAAAAACCACGTCTGGTGTAGAACCGCGCCATTCGCAAACTGGGTCTATAGTTCATTCCCCAGGATAAGAGGCGTACTCGCCTACCAAGTCTATCGAGCCCGTATCCATAATATCGTTATATCATGGCTTTCATCTTGAACGCTAAGCTCACTCATCGCCAGAGCTATGCGACATACACTAGGCCTCAGTCCTCTGCAAATCCATCCTCCTTCTGCCCTATCCACCCTCCAAAATCCAACTTCATCAGCAGGCGGTTAACCCCTCCCACTCGTCTAGGAACGTACCCCTCCCCACCAAACACGTCCTCCTCCCCAACATCCGCATCCCCCTCCAGCTCCGCCGCAAAGTTCCCATCAACCTCCAACATCCTCAGCGCCTCGATAACCTCGCCAACCCCATTACGCACGCTCTCTTCGAGCTCCCGCAGCGCAGGGATAATCTCCTTCTCGTCGGACTCGAGGTCGGAGAAAGCGTCCAAAACGCCAGCATCGGTCTCGAGGTCCATAGAGGACCAGGTGGAGTGGAGGCGGTGGATCGTGGCGACGAGGTGGTCGATGGAGACGAGGAGGGTGTAGAGGGGCTCTGTGAAGGTGGGCTGGGTTAGGAGGAGGTGGCGAGAGAGGGTACGGAGGTAGGTTCTGTGAGCTGTGGAGAGCGTTTCGGGGTCTCGGGGGGTGGTAGTTTGCGGTTGGGAGGGTTGCGTTGGTGGCCCTCTATAGCTAGGTTCGCCGATCCAGATGTCGTCGTCCGCATCGTCCGTGATATCCGTTTGACAGGGTGTCTGTGTTTGGGTGGCAGGGGCCGCAGGAATGTCACTCTTGGTGAGCCATGAGTGGAAATCATCCCACAGGCCGGACACCACCTCGGCCTGCATGTAGGCCTCCGTCTCAGCGAGGAAGAAGACGGCGGCGCTACACGTCACCCACGCGCTCCGCATGACGGACGACCTGTGGGTATGCCGCTGTCTGAGTAACACGACCTGTGCCCGGCCGGTGCGGGTGCTTCCGAGCGGAGGCCCAGGCGGGGCAGGAAAGTGTCTTCGGAGAGATGTCAGCTTCCAGAGGTCGGTGAGGCGGATGTGAGCCCTCCGAATTGAGAGGAGGTAGGAGTTGATGACGGTGTAAATCTGTAAGTCTGAGGGGGCTAGGAACATATCGAGCGGGGAGGGGATTTTGTCGAGTGTGAGGATGACAGGGATGGAGAATAGGAGGTTCCTGAATGGTGTTGTGGCGAGAGTATTCGCGTTGGATCGTGAAACGTCCGAGCTGAGAACCAACGGAGTCGCGGGTTTGGACTTTGTGAGTTGAAGCCGGAGCAGATCCCGCGCGAGCTCAACCCCTTCGTCCTCATCCGAATGAAGCCCCTGCATCGAGCCCATGGCTGCCCATGTCCTGGCAAGCACCCTCGTCACCTCTCCTTGCTTGACAACCACATTCCCTAAGCCTTCCCTCTTCTCATGGGCCAGGTTATCAGCGCGCTTCCACCGGCTGCGGCTCTTCTCGTCCGCTTCTTGCGTGAGGGTCATTGCAAACTCCCCTTTAGCGAGGAGGAAGTAGTCTCGGCAGACCTGCAGAATTTCCAGTACCCTTTCGAGGGGTAGGAGCTTTTGTAGGGTATTTCTGGATAGTGTCGCTCGGATAGAGTTTATCGCTTTTGAGAAGCTAGCACTGTCCAGGGGGAGGGATAGCTGAGACAACTCGCCTAGCTGGGCCGACACATGGTTCCGTCCGTGTGCACCAGATTCCAGGGTGGCTTTGACCCTACCATGGTTCAGGGACTTGCCGATGAACAGCATCGAGGCAGCCGTGGAGGGCAGTACAAAGCCAGGTAGCAGCGAAGGTTCTAAGACATATTCCTTTGTCGCCTGGTAAAATTAGCATAGCCTCTTAGGTGAAAGTGCTAGGGGGCGTTTGACGAGCTCAGCATCTGACAGACCTCGCTTTCTCCTTCCGTCGCCCGCACGAAGAAGCCCTCTGCCCCGAGACTCGGTAGCCTCCCGTATAATATCCATGCGGAAGCCTGCTTTAGCCATGCCGTCTCAGCGCTCGTCAACAGGCTCCGCGCTGTCTCCTCGATGTCTACATATCCGCTCTGCAACTCCCTCCTCAGCTTGTCCATCAACTGCGCGGCATTACACGCCTTGCCACCACTCCCCTCAAGCATGAACTGCACCATCTCCCATAACCACTCCATCTTCCTCGTCCAAGGTGTGAACTCCGCAACCACGGCGGTTAGCGACACGATGTTATACGCCCCCACCAGCCCCGCGTCGTCTCGCAAGATCTTGCTCTCAACGTCGAGTACCTTCCGCTGGAACCCCGCCAGATGGACGAGATCTATCGTCGTGGCGACCGCGCGGCATACCATGCTTGGGTGGTCCGCGCCTACCTGGGAGACGTATCCCCGCACCTTGATGTGTATTTCGCTTAAGTGAGCGGCTGACGACAGAAGGTCGCGCTCCGCAGGTGACATGCCCGCGCGGACGTGTGCGCTCGAAACATCGTCCGTTCGGAGGAGCGGCGACGGGTGGCCCGAGAGGGAAAGGATAATCTCGTGGAGCATTGCGACGGCAGGACCCCTCCGAAATATCGACTAAGAGGAGGCCGGCGACCTGACTATGAGGGAGGCTCAAGGCGGTGGTCAGACGGGCATGGCGGCTCGGCAAGATGTTCCCTAGAGTCTCGTTTTCGTCGGAAGTAGGCGCGGATGTCTCGTGCTAAAAGGATGAAGGAGCCGAAGAGCTCCAGTCGGCACATGAGAGAATCAATCAGCTTTACGCGCTGGAGACAGGACGCGCTGGATAACACGGAGCGGGTCAGCGCTAGCGGATGGCGGATCTCGATAGTGGGGTTTACCGGACAACCCCACCATAATCCTCGTCCGTAGGGATCTGTTCGCTTCACAAGGGGGTTCTTTGCAGAAGGACTTGACGTTGTACCTCGTTCGTTGAGTCCCCCACGCTGGGTGAGCCTGCTAACTATCCAAGCGCGTTTCAGGGCGCGTGTTTCTCGTGTCCACGTGACGTCAACATTGGGCTCGCTGAATCTGACCGTTCATATCTTGACCCAACTCTACACAAGTCGCTACGATACTAAGGACCAGAGAGTTTAACGGACGAAAGAAGGTTCATACGTTGAGAGCCAAATATATTTCCATTCACGCATAACGGATAGCCATCCATCTGAAGACCCAAGCATCAATACCTTCATGAAACCGAGAATGCAACACGCGACTCGACACTTCGGGCAGAAGAATCGTCACCGTCAGGTGGTTCCTCACCCATACTTGCTCCCTGCGGGCTTCTTCCCATTCCCTTCATAGGTGGCGGAGCTCACAACACTGGCAGCATCCGAACCGTTCTTCCCGTACGGCCCTCCCTTGTGGTCCTCGCGGGCAATAATGGGACCGCCGCCATCACCTCCCCCGACGACCAAATTTCCTCCATCAGCCACTTTGCCCACGACCATGCCCTTAGCAACGCTCTTCAGCACCGCCCTCCTTGACACGCCTGTGACATCAATGTAGACCAGGCCGACGTTCTTGAAGCCACTGGTGACATTTCGGGCCACCTCACCCGCCTCGTCGCCCCAACGGTGGCCCACCATTGTTGATACGCTGGACGACGTTGAGCCCAGCAGGCTCCGGCCGGCATGCTCGGCTCCGTCGATGACAGTATTGAACGCCATCAAGCTCTTGTTCAGAAGCCCCGGCTTATATGTGTCGATGGGGTTGCCCTGTGCATCATACCCTCTCGCACTGCCGTCCTTTTTCCTCGTAAGACCAGCCCCGACGTTCTGAGCAAGCTTTCCGATATGCCCAACAGTCGTCGCTGACACATGGGCTGCCTTTGTGGAGAAGGTGTTGATTCTGCGTATACGCTGGTGCGTGGCTGGAGTGAATGTAACAGGTTTGGAGGTTGGGTGCGTGCTTCTGGTGAAGTTGTCCGCCTGATTCAGCATAGTCTTGGAAAGAAAGTCCGATCCGGTAACAATCAGTCGGGACGCCTTCGAAGCAGTGTTGACCATTGATGACTTCTTATAGGACGGGTGTATTTCCTTCTCAATGTACTCCGGGATAGCGGGCTGTACCGATATCTTATTTCCTTCGGCGGGGAGTGTAAGCTCCACGGGGTCTGTATTCAATATGTCAGTCACAGAAGCGCACGGAAAGGACATCAAGGAAGCCCATTTACCTTTGGATCCCGGCCTGACAGCGTCATTCTCAACAATTTGATATTCCTGACCTAGCTCGCCAACGACGCTTCCATCCTCCTCATCGATCAAAACGACCCGGCCACCACGTTGGGAGCTACGGCTTCCTTGGGCATAGCCCTCGCCAGGGCCGTAGTCTGCTGGGTTATACGGCGGCAGCTCCTCGCCGGCAGCCTCCATCGCCTTGGCGGAGGCGCCGCCCACCTTGGCAGGTTTGGGGGGTGGTGCGCGCTCGAGGAAGGCAGTGCACTGGGCGAGAATGGTCTCGAAGGTGTCGACATCCTCCTGGAGACCGGGCCTACTTCCAGGAGGCGGAAACTCGATGCGCGTGAATGCGCCGCTATCAGGGCCGAGGTCCCATCGCGGAATGAGGTAGCTTGTTGGAGGCTGGTGGTATATCTGAGTCGTCGCAGGCAGGGGGAGGTCGAGCTCGGGCGGGAGGTGGAGGTGGAGGTAAAAGTCGTTCTCGACAGCGGCGATGTTCGATGTATCAGCGAACGCAGAGGATGTCGGGACCATCAGGAGAGATAGGGTCTGAGGCCCCGACGAGGTAAGCGATTCCTCCTTGCCATGGGCGATGTGGTACGCCTTCACACCCTCGATGGCGTAGAGGAGCTTGGGATCCTATATTCAAGAAGTCAGCATATCGTTAGGACGTGCGACAGCGCTAAGCTGAGACTTACGTGCTGCTGTCCTGACATTATGTGTGGGTTGACTGCGGTTGCGTGAGAAATGTCGTGTAGCGGGGTAGAGCCGGCAGTTCAAGATGGCGCGGGGTTGTGCGCCGTCGGGGCGACCTTTCGCAGGCGAATGACGGCCGCAACGGATGGAAGGCGCAATAATAAAGGCAACCTTTAGATGGAGATGACGTTGGGTCTCTCGAGGTCGGCGGACTTCTCTGATGATTTATCTTGGTAGGGATAGGTTAACGGGCGATATGTGTCGCTCGCGGGAACAGAGCTGTTTCTAAGATATACTAGTAGCATGAGATGGTGTTGAGGCTTGGCGCTTAAAGTGTGAGAGGCGCCGTCTCGGGGCGACGTCATTGGAGGCCGCCAGGTCTCAAACCGCCAAGACCTCCGGGGTTGGGACGTGGTGTGGAAACTCTCTGATACCCCTTCATATAGAGAGGCCGTCACGTCTTCGCCTCAGCAAGTCGTACGCGGAAAAGGGCCTCCCATTCTTTATCGGCGGGGGGTGGAACAGATCTAGTTTGAAGCCAATGATCTCGCCTGCGGGACACGGCGTTCGTTGCATACGAGCCCGGACTATTCATGTGAGGGAAGTTACCTTTCCCCGTCCAACACGTAAGCTGTGGCGCAGCATTGGACGGAAGCTGCGGTCGTAGAAGAGGCGAATTCTACGGCAGAAGTAGCCTCCGCTGAACGTCCTCCGCTACGCTTGGAAGGCACGAGTGACAGCCGGCCTTTGCATATTGCCCTCGGAGAATACGCAATCAGCCATGTTTCTCTCTGGTGGTGGCTGTGCCCAGAACACTTCTGTTGTGGCTTAACACTTTTTCAACATCATTATCCATATCACGTCGCCGAGCTGTCCCCAACTGTTCTTGATTGATGAGCTGATGGCAGAAATCTTCTCCGCATCTCGGGAGCCGGGCGGGCCCCACCTATCCGCGAACCCAGACGTGCGTATCGAACACGTCTGACGACCTTGAGAACACAACGTTTACCTGGTGTGGATGAAGTGTATGGCTAGTTGGGTTGTCGACCATCCACTCGCCGCCCTGGGCATCAGACAGGTATTTCAACAGGAGGAATCATTAATTCGGCATTCGATTCCTCGGCTATCACCAAAAGAGGGTCCGAGATCTCAGTGGCCTGGGCGTCGTTCTCCATTCCATGTCCACAGAGTTTGCTTCCAGAACAAGGTTCTTGTCAGTCATGCCAACAAGAGAAAGAAAGGATATGAAGTGAATTCGGTAATGAAAGCACTATGTGTGTCTGGGATCGACAACACGCTATCAGCATGGTCTCCCTGCTCACCTGGGCCTGCTGTCGGCCTATGTCTTCATTTGCTCACCTGCAAACACGACGAAATCATGCGCTGGGCCTCACCTGGCGAGAGTTGCTGCGAACAACTTGCGTATCGATCATCCCAAAGAAAAGATGGAAAGGACATACGCTGGCCTGGAATGTTTGGGGCAGCTTAGCATTTAGCCTTTTCGATTCGTCAGGCCATCCTAAGTTTTACAACTCGTACTCGCTTGTGAAGGTACAAATATGGCGGCTGCACTTAAGAAGGCCTTGTCCATAGCCGGGCCAACCACCTCGTTTGCCGCGACACTGCCACCCACGGAGGACGCCATGGGTATGAGTGCTCTGTGTGTGGTCTCAGATAACATGGCATTATCCTCACCGAGTCCAGAGTGGAAGCGCAATCACCAACGCCTCCCACGTTCGCTGATCAACTTACTATTATCCCTCTTATGGCGAGCTGCCAGCGCTTGATACCAGGTATTCGCCTTGCTCGACCCTCTCTTTCCCGACGGATGCCTTGGCAAGGGTTAAGCTTATCCCCGGTCTTGGCGATCTTTCTGTACCCTCAACCTTACCTGGCAAGGCTGACGGGATAGTTATCTGTCCGTCGACGTATCCAGCCGCCCCTGTGAAGACCGATTCTTAGAGGGAATTTTCCTGCCATGGCTCTTGTACGCCAGACTAAGTATTGTCAAAATTAGCAGCCGTATTGGCCGGCTGTGCGGGCCCGCGGGCAACACGAAAGCTTCCGATGGATTTAAGAGGGCTTCAATGAATGACTGCTTGCAATCTGAGAAGCTTCCACGATGCCTATCTCCTGTCCTGAGCACACCATCACGGCCAGGAGAGCGGGGGTGACTGTTGATGGCGACTCTTTTCGGCCGCACGGCATCTTCTGTCCAACTCCGGAAAGAAGGGCAGTCGCTTGCGTTCTGGTACCTTGTTTGGAAGAAGCGATCCTGTTGATTTACTCGTACCAGTGACGCCTTGCTCGCCTAATCCTTGAATTTGCACTGCGGAACGCTCCAACCTGTTTGCTCTGTCCATCTCGGGCTTGTCAGTGTCAGTGAGAAACTGGCTTTTTCGTATTACACTTGTGTTTTATGAGCACCATCGGGCCCTTTCTGATCTAGAGAACAACTGGAAGCGGGGAGGATTCTGCCGACTCTCGGTGGACAATCTCCTCGTAGAGGGCGTAGGAGCTGGGTGGTGTTCTGGATGTTGCGAGATCCCTGAATGGTCTTGCATGCAACAGAATCCTTGGCGCGTGTACCCCAGGCGGGAGAATTCCCGCTTGGGAAACCGGCCAGTCATGGCGAGAGAAGGCAATGCCAGGTCTGATGGCAGACAGACCCGTCACAGCTGCCGCTTCGTCCACGCCTCCGCAGCTTCCCCACACGACCCAAAACAGCTTTCCTATCATTGAGCCGCACACCACCGTTCACTTCTGCTATGACGGATATTCAGCTTGTCGCTTCACCGAGTCGCTAAGGCTTCCTGCGCGGCCCTGTTCGCTATCTTGAAACCGTCCCACTCGTCACTCCTCGCTTCATGGGTTGAGGACGGTATTATTATTCGCTTGCACCTCAATCCTGTCTTAGCCGAGGCATCGTGATCCTACTTCCTCTTCACGAGTCGCGCGCTCACTAGGTCATCTCTTGACTTCAGCCTTCTTTTATGGCATCTATTGAAGACCTCAAAAGGAAGTAACTTGTCCTGAACCCCTGCGCCGTTTTCTCCGCTCGACTTTCCCCGTCTTCAGCTCACTCGAAGCCGTCGATCACATCCCTGACGTTTATCCAATCTCCCCCTTCTTTGACTCCTCTTCGCCAATTTACACCTTGAACGTCAACTTCCCGTCGGCAACCCCGGGGGACATTGCCCAGCGGGCAGCCGCAATCCTTCTAGTTGCAGGCCTGCGACCCCGGTTTGACTGCGAGGACACCTGATTTGAAACGGTGCTGGGTAGCCGCAGCACAGCAACGCTGTCACACAACGGGAAGTTCCTCATATCACCATCCAGGCCACGGAGTACGCCCCTTCCCAGGCATCTTCAAACCCCAGCGTTCGTTGGAGCGCAAACGGCCCCTCATTCGCTAGCCCGGTCTCTGTGTGGTACCACCTCCCCCCGCCTTAACCACCATGTTCTTTACGCGTACCTAGGAGGGTCGAACTAGGAGTGTTCTTTGACCAAGCACTCCGCTTCGACTGTGATAGTTGTCCCAGCACCCTCTCCTAGCTACGCAGGCCGTTGTCCTTCACGATCACTTTCCGGATCCGTTACACTCTTCTATATCCCAAACTCAGGAGTCCTGGCGAAACCGGTGTGGATATCTTTAGGGCACCTGTCTTTTCACGTCGCTGTCCCGCGCACTCTTGAACCTCAATTAAATTCAGTCCTTTAATACGTCACCCCGGCCCCTAAGAGGCCAAAACCGTCACGATTTCTTCCCAGCTTCGCATCGAGTCTATCCTCTCACCCATCGACCCGTCGGGCGCTTATGACTCTCACGATTCGCCTTCTAACGTGTCTAGCCCATACACCAAACATGAAGACGCTGTAGACCAGCCGTCTTTCACCTCTCAGGCCGACCATTTTGTCCCAGTCGAAGGGTCCCCGACCAAGACTAAACCCCACCTTCGAACGAAATCCGAGCTAGGAGATGCCGTGAGCGACCCTAGGGCTGCTGAAGGCAGGCTTTCGAGCTCAGCTACGCTGCGCTCAGATGGGAAAAGGGTCAAGATGACTCGGCCACCCTTGAGATCGAGTATTGCTTGCTTGAGGTGTCGAAGATCTAAGATTAAATGCGACAACGACGGCGGAACCAATGCCTGTGAAACCTGTATCAAAGGAGGCCACAAATGCCAGTATCCTGACGTAGTTGCCCCGCCGACGAAACGGTCGGAGTCAGCTATCGTGAAGCAGGAACAAGATAGTGGTTTCGAAAGGAAAAGGAAGAGGCTGGACGATATCTCCGGCTGGGTATCGCAACGATCTGCCGCCTACGCAGAGGAGGTGCTGTCGTACTCCTTTCTCAGAGGAGAACTCTGGGATCAGGTTTTCAGCATATACAAGCTGCACTTCGCGACCGAACTGCCCTTTCTCCACCTCGCCACCCTGAAAGAGAAGATGGATCTCAAACAGAAAGGGGACTTAGAAACCGATCTCGATGTCAACCTTGTCCTTCTAGGTATCCTGACACTTACAGCTCGGTTCCATGCGGACCTCGTCAAGTACGTCGCCGCTATCTCCTTGGGAAGTTCTCGGGCCCGAACCACCCCAGGGAAGGTCGATCCCAACTCGGCGTCTGAGTTCTACGCTGCTGCCCTCACCACTGCGCTTGGCTCCCTTCCCGGAGCGATAACCCTCGTGAGTGTGGAGCGTGTCCAGGCCTTCCTCATGCTAGGCCTCTACGAGTGGACACGAAATAGGCCTCAAGCCGGTGTCCGAGCGTGGATGTATGTCGGCACAGCAATTCGAATGGCTCAAGCTCTGCGTCTTGGCTGCGGCGAGAAACATGGCAGGCCAGCGGGGCCCGCAGCGGGGTCGTCGAAGCTAGCGAAATCATCGAACGTGTCCGCCTCAGACTGGATAATAGAAATGGAAACTAGGCGACGTACCATGTTTAGTTGTCTTATCCTGGACCGGCTTCTAGCAGTTGGGGACGACCGGACGTCAATGATCAGCACCTCTGACCTGCATATCCAGCTTCCGTGTTCCGAGGTTGCCTTCGACCTGGCGTCCGAAGTGTACACTGGCTTCCTCAACGAGGGCGACGAAATTCAACAACGGGACCCCCATATACCCAAGGATGACAGCGTCCTTAGTCGATTTGTGAAGCTGGTAGATCTATGGGGCGAGATCACTCGATACAGCTTCAGCGGTGGCCGCGCCACTGAAGGGGACAACCGGCCGTGGGAACCGGAGTCGACGTTCAGGAAGCTCAGAGAACGACTAGATGCTTTTTACAGAAGCCTTCCTGATACGTTCACTCTGTCAGCGAAGAACTTCTACCGCCACAGCAACCACCAAGCCACAAGCATGTACGTATCGCTGCACATGCTGGGTTCAGTTTGCCAGATCATGATTCACAGAGAATACATACCGTTCATCCCTATCCGCTGTAGCGGACCCGTCGGCCCTCTTGACCCACCCCTGATTTCCGACCAAGGACCCCAGGACTTCTGGTTGGAAAGCGCTGAACACGTATTCCGGTCAGCTCGCGACATTGTGAACTTGATCGAGCTAGCCGGTGACAAGCTTCCCCAGTCGTCCCTGGTACTCTTTGCCATTTGGACATCGGCTTTCTGTGGCCTCTACGCTATCCACTTTCCGCACATGGACACAAACTACCACATGATCGTGTCCAGGGATATCGGGAGCCAGCGTGCCGAGATTGAGGATAGTTCGAGGAACAGTGCCACCGGGGTCACCTTTCGAGCGCTCCGGAAGTTGGCGCTCTACCTTCCCCTTGCATCGACTTACATCAGGATTTTCCGAGATTGTGACCGATATTTCGCTCAGGTGACGAACGACTTCAATAAGTATGAAGGGAAGAACAGCCCCCCAGGGCATGCTTCTGGCCGTGCGCCAGCGGGGCGGAGCGTGGAGGGCGGTGGTGGCCAAGAATGGAGGACACACAAAGGGAAAATCACCAGCAACGGGAACATCTTCCCGTCCGATGATGACCGCAACGCAGTCCACGACGGGTCTGACACTTCTCGTACGCGTACCCCAGATGGGGACGGCTCAACGAGTGCTGAACCGTACTGCACTGGCGCTGGCAATCGCAGGAACGAGGGCGCTGCTACAGCGGTCACCAGCAACACGACCGTCCCGACTACCCCGCCCTTCCCTAACTCCTCGCCCCATCCTGCCATCCCAAAACGCTCCTCCATATCTATGTCTCCGGCATCGTTTACTCCGATTAACAACATCGCGATGGGTCACCAGACTCCCCATGCCGAGCAGATGTCGCCGCACGTGGATGCAGCCTACCGGGTACCGCAGATAGCACATGAGGCCCTCCTACGGAGCCGCCAGTACTGCCAGATGGGCCCGCCTCAGGCCCTTCACGGCGCCATCGGGCCGTCCAGCGAGGTGACCCCCGACAGAGCGCATTATGGGCCCGACCCGCTCACGTATCTCCAGAACCATGAAAACGCGCGGTTTAGTGCCGTGCTTAGCGATGTGTTCTCTGGTTTTGATGAGTCGACGTACCCGTTCCCGTTGTTCCAGCCTCCGGCGTGGGATGCTCAGTGTTTCGAGAAGGGGCCGGTCGCGCCGGAGATGCTTATGTCTGCCCAACCTATTGGACACCCGGTATGATAGCATGGGCGCGTGTGAAGTCTGTCCTCTATATTTTCATGTCTGGGGACCCAGTTTTGTTCTTTTTGGCAACTAGGCTTGGCTGGAATTTTGGGCAAAGTGTTACAATCTGGACTGGGAGAAATCGACATTAGGGTGCGTTGGTCTGATAGCGGAGTTGGTTTGGCTTCAGCGATGATGACGCTGTGCACTATGCACTAGCCCTTTTAGCAGGTACCCTATTTCAACTTGCATTGGCCCACTATTGGAAAAGAATCTTAGGCAGGCGATACGCAGAGGTGGGGAGACGCCGAATTCACTCAATGAGGGTTTATACAGAGCCCAACAGGGAGCATCTACGAAACCACTTCTACCACCCCAAGCATGACTCGCTGGTCTTCCTCCATCTTACTAGAAACCTGCGTCCGCGTCTGGTCCACGACAATGTGTCATGTATCATGTGCCTTGTGCCGAGGACCTCCCAGCAATACCCGGCAGATGACGTCAGCTAGAACGCGCTTTGGGTTGAGGGGTGACAAGCTGTTCCTGGAATCACCGCGCAGAACTCCGAGGTTGCATATATCCGAGGGGCACGGAAGTTCCAAGCACGGTCGACGGATGGTTTACATTCAGCATATCGCCTCTGGGTCCTCACATGGAGCCCGAACACAGCTCGTAGGTCGTTAGAGGGAGGGATTGGGGGGGTTAAGCGGCCGGTTACGTATGAGGGAGGGTCGGGTTGGCACACGATGGGGCGAACCCCCACACGGGGGTTGGTAACGGATTTGGCGAGGTGCAGGGGGTTCATATGTACCGGCCAGTTCGGGAATGGGGATGTGAAGGTTCAGGTGCGAGGGACGGAAAAAAATGCGTGTTGAAAAAGAGGGCAGTCGTAAGTGCAAGTTGGTAGAGAGGCGAGTGGGCGTTGCTAATTCGAGTTGACGGCGGGCCATTCGTCCAAAGGGGCTCGGTGTGGCGTCATGATGAAGTCGCCCAAGCTGCTTCACAAATGCGGTGCAAGTAGATCGCCCGGGAGCAAAGAAGCTCCGAAAGGGAGCTCTCAGTTGTACCTGAACAAAGCTCGTTCCAATTGCCCCGCTCTTTGGCTCGCCCCGTGTATATAAGCCAATAAACGGGGAGTCCGCGCATGTCCGCGGGCGACGTCATTTTGTTGGGAGGCACTGCGGCGGGGAAGAAATCATGCCATGTCGAGTGAAAGAAAAGCCAGGAACGGAAAGGACGATTTGGAAGAGAATGCGGGGACGAAGCGCAGGGGGTGGCTGGCTCCGGGGACTTCCGGGCAAGCCGGATCCGATGCATATAGGTGAGAGAGCTTTTCACGATAGTCCCTATAAGCAACGCTGGAAGATTGTGAACCTTCGGAGGCAGCTTGATGCCGGAAGATTAATAATAGTAGCAGTCAGTACGCAAGTACCCCTTTGCATTCCTCCTGTATCCCGTCCTGCCGCAGGTGGGTGTAAGTGGAGAGCGCCAGTGGAACCGGTCCCCGATTTGCCGGAGCTTCCTTCCGTACAAGGTCGTCACGGGGGTGATCAGATATGCACCTTATGATATGGAACAAGGTACCAGCGATTCACCCCTCTTTTTTCTGCTCGTCATTTGGTTGGATCGAGAACTCCGCGGGGCCCGTCATGGACCGAGGCGAACGACCTGCCTGTCTGGGGTAGTTGCCTGCCTGTGATGGTGAACTGCTTCGATCATCGATTCCGGATGTACTCGCATGGAGTGGAGGCGTTGCAGCTCTTTATTATTCTGGTACCTGGAATTGCTTATCCCACCTCTTACAATCGATCGACTCGAGCTAACAGCTGAGAACTTGCTCCTTCGCTCCGGGATTCCGGGTAGCTCGTCAAGCTCACCACGTCGGGAGTGACATCTTCCATTGATGCCTTCTTAGACCCAAACCCCGAGACAAAACCATCATCCGAGTAAACTTCCAGGATAAGCGAAACTCTGAAGAACCCCAGGGGCCAATCCCCTGCAAGATTCTCAGATTTCAAACTCAGCTAACCCGCCTCGTCCTATCAGGGCCACCGTGCTACGATGCCTTGCCGCCTCCCACGCCCTTGGACGCACTGGGGTGGGTACTCCCCACCCGTTTCCAAGCTAGAGCTCCGCTTTGAACGTAGCTTGATCCCGCGTTGACATAACCTGCCACGCCCCCGTCCCGGCATTTCCACACCTATAAGTCTAGTAAGTACTCTGGGGCTCTCCCTGGACGTTTGAAACTTGTGCTGGCAAGTAGAAAGAACACACGGATCTGTACTGCGACTATATATTGTTCTTCATTGCCCTCCGAAGTTTGAGCTATTTACGAAGGTGCTCGTGACGTTGTTCGTAATCTGAGTTTCGAGCTTTTGTGTCTTCGACAAACGCACAATATGCCTGAAGCAGTTTCTGTCAACGCCGTGCCCGTTGCGGCCACCATCGGCGGGCCCAAAGGTCTCAAGGCGGCCGCTAACCTGGTCTCTACTTCCCCCGCGAAATCAGTGCCGGATATCATTGATATCCGGCGCTCACTCGTGGAGACGGACCTCAAAGTGGACGTGCTGTCGATGTTCAATCCTGACAACGGGCCACGGCAGCTCCCCACCCTGCTGCTGTATAACGAAAGAGGCCTGCAGCTTTTCGAAGATGTGGGACATCTCTAGTAACAATTCTCAAAATCGGGGCTGACGCTGGACCCAGATCACGTACCTGGACGAATACTACCTGACGAACTACGAGATAGAGGTCCTGGCACACCATGCACAGGAAATGGCCGCGGCAATCCCCTCGGGGTCGATGGTAATCGAGTTGGGCAGCGGGTCGGTCGAAACGCCCCCCTCCACTCCCACAGCTATTCCCTGAAACAGGAACGAGAGAAAGATTGGAAACCCCTCCGTGATTCTAACCTCTTAGAAAGGAACCTCCGCAAGGTCTGCCTGCTCCTGCAGGCCCTCGATGACAGTGGGAAGGAGGTCGAGTATTACGCCTTAGACCTGTCGCGGAGGGAGCTGGAGAGGACGTTGGCCCAGGTGCCGAGGTTCAGGACCGTCACCTGCCGTGGTCTCCTGGGAACGTACGACGATGGGAGGGAGTGGTTGAAGGGGCCGGGAAGGGCCCAGCGCTCCAAGTGCGTTCTTAGCCTTGGTTCCAGCATTGGTATGACGATTTTAGGGCTTCAGTCGTGGACTGGACTGACGTAGTCTGCAGGGAACTTCGATAGAGATGCAGCCGGTGACTTCCTCAAGGGCTTTGCGGATACGCTTGGCCCGGCAGATATGATGCTCATTGGCGTGGATGCTTGCACCGATCCGGCCAAGGTCTAGTAAGTACCTTGACCAGAAAAACCATGGGCGTTATTGACCCGGTTTGTTGCTAACGGTACAAAAAGCCATGCGTATAATGGTAAGTGAGAAGAAATGCCTGCGTCTAGCTCGATGTTAGCTTACAGCTTGTGAAGACTCGCAGGGACTTACACACAGGTGAGTGATGTTCCTTAGTTACAACCCTCCACTATTTCATTCCTAACCCTTAATTTAATACAGATTCATTCTCAATGGCCTCTCCCACGCCAACGAAGTTCTTGGCGACGTCGTATTCGACGAGAAGAGGTGGAGGGTCGTCGGGGAGTACGTCCACGATGCGAGTGGCGGGCGCCACCAGGCGTTTTATTCGCCCCTCGAGGATACTGTCGTCCTAGGACAGCTCATCCACCCCCACGACCGAATCAAGGTTGAACAGAGCTTGAAGTACTCGGCCGAGGGCTCCCGTCAGCTGTGGGAGACCGCGGGGCTCACCGAGGTCGGCCATTGGTCCAAGGACGAGGAGTATGGTGGGTGGCGCACATGTTTCCTTTACTTCAAGCTTTTTGTGACCCGCACGTCTTTCCCCCAGGAGCAGCCAACAAAATTTAGAAGCTGGGTGTACCCCTGACCGATCATCTGCTCCCCACTCACCCTGCCGCATGGGGGTCGGTCATCTGATAGCGCCCATGGCCAAGGGTACCGGGATACTCTCCGGGCTTCCCTTTCGGGTTAAGCACGCCGCCTTATCCGTGGATGCCTGCATCCAACTTATAAGCCTCTCATTCCCACTCACTCTGCACCTCGTCAGCCCGGAGAGATCAGTAATCATTCTGGACCTCAGACTAACACGCAGTCATCGTAGGCATCCACCTCTTGAAGAAATCTAACATGTCTTTTGATCTGCTCCCGTCACTATACGCGCAGTCCGTGGTCCCGTCACTTCGGGACTGGGAGTTTATGTGGGCGGCATGGGACGACCTGACGAGGAAGATGATCCCGGACGAGGAGCTCCTCGAGAAGCCCATCAAGCTCCGGAATGCCTGCATCTTCTACCTGGGCCATATCCCGACCTTCCTGGATATCCAGTTGACCAAGACGACCGGCGAGCCGGCGACCGAGCCGGCCAATTACTGGGACATCTTCGAGCGCGGCATTGATCCGGACGTGGACAACCCGGAGATGTGCCACGACCACTCCGAGGTTCCGGATGAGTGGCCGCCCGCTCATGAGATTATCAAGTACCAGGAGCGGGTCCGCCTGAGGCTGAAGGAGTTGTACAGTCGCGGCGTTAGCGAGCTGTCAAGGAATGTCCAGAGGGCCATCTGGATTGGCTTCGAGCACGAGGCTATGCACTTTGAGACGTTGCTATACATGATGCTTCAGAGCGACAGGACGAAGCCCCCGCCGCGTGGTGCAAAACCGAACTTTGAGGAGATGGTGGAAGCGGCGAGGAAAGCAAGGGTGCCAAATGCGTGGCACCATATTCCGGAGCAGAAGGTCACGATCGGGATGGACGACCCGGAGGATGGCTCCGACCCGGATGTCCACTTTGGATGGTTGGTCTCTCTTTACGGACGCTTGATTCGTGGGAGAAGTGGCTAACAGTTCGGTGGTAGGGACAATGAGAAGCCGCGGAGGGAGGTCAATGTTCACTCCTTCCAGGCCAAGGGGAGGCCCATTACTAACGAAGAGGTAAGGGAGCACTGTTTATTGCATAAACTGCCACTAACATGATACCAGTACGCGGCGTATCTCTATGCCAACAAGCTCGATGAAGTACCGGCGTCTTGGGCTGGAACAGGCGGCGAGACATTGGCTAATGGCCATATCAATGGAGACGACAAGTCCCACATGAAGGGCCACACCAATGGGACTGTTGACGGCTCTACCAACGACCTATCATGGGACAGCGTGCCTGTTCCCCCTGAGTTCCTGGAGAAACTCGCCGTTAGGACCGTCTACGGACTTGTGCCCCTCAAGCTGGCGCTCGACTGGCCCGTCTTCGCGTCGTACAACGAGCTTTCCGGGTGTGCCGCCTGGCTGGGTGGCCGCATCCCGACGCTCGAGGAAGCGCGGAGTATCTACGTGCACGCCGAGGAGCTGAAGCAGGAGGTAGCGGAGAAGACTCTGGGCAAGACAGTTCCTGCCGTAAACGGGTAATACCATCCACACTCCCCGCCAAAGACCTCAGGCACTAACAGTCAGAAAGGCATCTCGTAAATGAGGGCGTTGAAGAGTCACCTCACCAACCTCCAGAACGAAAGGTCGATGGAGCGGCATCAGACCTCTTCATCAACCTCCAGGATGCCAATGTCGGCCTTACACATTGGCACCCAATGCCGGTCACCCACCAGGGCGATCGGTTAGCCGGACAGGCGGGCTTGGGCGGCGTGTGGGAGTGGACGAGCTCACCGCTGAGGAAGTGGGAAGGGTTTGAGCCCATGTCGCTGTATCCTGGGTATACCGGTGAGTCTGCACGAAGATCCCCCGTGGCAGATTAAGGCCGCCTAGTTCTGACTGTTATAGCCGACTTCTTTGACGAGAAGCACAATATCGTGTTGGGTGGCTCGTGGGCTACACATCCGCGGATTGCTGGGCGCAAGTCCTTGTAAGTCAAGCACAGTCCTTTTGTATAGGATTTAGAGAGGGCATCGACTGACAAGCGTAGCATCAATTGGTACCAGCGCAACTATCTCTATGCCTGGGTCGGCGCCCGCCTTGTTCGGGACCTGTGAGCAGGGAAACTAGATTAAATGGCCAGCTCTCAACACTGGTTAATAGGAGAACGGAGCGTCTCAACTTCGCGCCGTAGGTTTCAAGACAAAGCTGTGTATTACAGGCTTGGGAGGGCAAGGATGCCAATTGCTACAAATTGTAATGTGATGTAATGACCGACGGAGAGGATGTAATGAGAAGTCCGAACCGAACGGCTGTATTTCGATAACCACGCTTTAACACTATGTCTGGACCCGAGTTATTCTCGCCTTGTGGTGTGGCCCCGGGGGCAAGCTCCCCATTCCGTATAAGCCAAGGACCATTTTGATATACTTGACATTCTATCCTCGCTTATGAATGCGAACCAAAGACGCAGGTCCATGCACCTGCAGATCTGCCCGCTTCTCATCATGAGACTCGCGAATTGCCCTAAAGCAAAACTTTTGACCCCTTATATGCTAACGCCATGACCGAAACCCTAGAACCAAACCAGGAAAACCCCAGTGTTACAATCGAAACGTGACAAAATGAAAGCCCCCCGGGCACTACGCGCTCTCTTCCAGAACACCCTCATCTTCCAGGTCCGCATGCGCCTTGGTCAAAATCCGGTCAGGTACCATGGTGCCGTAAGCGTCCATGAGCTGGAGAAAGGGGTACTCGGGCTTGTGGATGCCGAATTCCGTGACGAGGTTCGTGATCCACTCGGGGGGCTACAGCGATGTCAATTGCTGGTTACTTCTCACATAATAGGGAAGGAAGGTAAAACACCTACTGTATAGTCAATCGGGTCCTCAGGCAACCGGCTAGGCCCATCGGTCGAGAAATCCAGCAACCCCTGCGCGAACCCAAGATCCTTATCCTTCTGGCCCGTCGGCAGCGTCGCCATTCTCACGAATTTGTGCTCCTCCGTCGCGACGTAGAACGGAATCTGCGGCCTGTGGGCGTGCGCCAGCTTGGCGATCTGCGCTGTCCCCAGGCGCGAGAAGATGCCGCCACTCTGTGGGACGGCCTCGGCGCCAACAAGCACCATGGTCACACGGCGCTGCAAGCCCATGACGTGGGCAACGGCCGTTTCGGGGATCTCCGCGACCGGGATGCTCGCATCGCGGAGGCCCTTGACCACCTCATCAGACTCGGAACCGCGGCGGGCGTCACGGACGTAGATGACCTGGAAGGAGACGCGGCCCGTGCGAATGAGGGACTGTTCGGCCGCGCGGGAGAGCAGGGCGGACACAGCGCGGCTGGCGCCAAAGGTGAGCACAGTGGAACCATCTTTCACGAGTCGCCAGCCGACAGAGGCAACGGACTCACGGGCCTGGATGGCGCGGGAGGCGAAGACGGCCGAGTTGGAGAGTAGGTGGTCGCGGGTCGCGGAAAAAGACTGCGAGGCATCATCCTGGGCGCGGAGTGACTGGACAATGAAGCGCTCGAAAAGGTCGGTCCCTGCAGCGAGCGGGACTGGGTTGCGGACGGAGGCATGGAGCGTCGCGACGTGGGTTTTGATCAGGTCGAGGGTCTCGAAGGCAGTTGAGGTGGGCTGGGCGTTGAGGAGGGAGATGAGGGCCTGGATGGCCGCCACGGGCTGGGTGTAGGCCGGGTTCGTGGCGAGGAGGTGGTGGTAGGTGGAGACGATGTCGAAGGAGGGTGCCCCGCGGATGGGGAGAGACTCAGATGTGGCGGCTATTGGGCGTTAGTTTGTCTCGGGAGAGAGGCGGGCAAGAAGGGGGAGGAGGAAGGTGGAAAAGGGCATACATCTGGGATCGTCCGTCGTCATCGTGGCGGTGGTCTGGCTCGACCTGCTCTCGTCTGCTCTGTCGCAATTGGGATGGAAGAGGTATTGGGCGGGTGGATTTTCAATGTGTGGAATTCGAGATGTGACTCAGCGCAGTGTCCCGCACCCCATGGACGAGGTGGACCCACAAGTGAACTGACGTCGTGCAAGTTTCTGTACATGCGCGTCCGCGGAAGTTGCCCATGACGTGGGGTACTCGATACGCCGTCTCCATGCAGACAGCCACGAACCCTCGAAACTTAGCAGCCCATCATCCAGTGCAACCATGCTCTTGTGGCTCTGGACCAGTAGTTTTAGCGGCTCGGGGATCTTACGAGGGGCCGGAAACAGCTTGAAGGACATTCTAGCACGTTTATCGGGGACCGCAACCCCGCCGTACCCCTCCGCAGCTGCCCCACTTTTTCCGGCACTCGAAGCTCCCCACCCGATCTGGGAGCTCCTGAGGCCCCAACCGAACAGCTTTACTCTCTCACACCCAACAACCCAATTAGCTTATCCACGCTTACCAGCGGCCATTAGCAACTCAACTCAACGCTAAACTTTATCCAACACAAAACAACAACTTCTAACCATGTCCACTGACCCCGCAACCGGCGCGCCCCTCCCCCCGGACGCCATCCAGCGCGTTCTCTTCCTCGCCCCCAAAGCCCACGTCTACGCCGTACCGCCCCTCGCCTCAACAAAGGGCTACACCGCCTCCTCCTGGACCTCCGCGCCCCAGAACCCCATATTTACAGGCCGCATCCGCCTTGTCGAGACCGCCCACGCCGACACACTCAAGGCGGACGTTGTCCTCGAGGATCCCTCGTCTGGCGAGCTCTTCGCCGCCGCCCCCTACACTGACGAGGGCGCCGTCGAGCCCGTAATTGACAGCTCGCGGTTCTTCGCGCTACGCGTGAGGGACCCGGAGGGGAGAAAGGCGGTGCTGGGCGTGGGCTTCGAGGAGAGGGGCGAGGCCTTCGACTTCGGAGTTGCGCTGCAGGAGGCGAGGAAGGCTGTGCTGGGGGTGTCTGAGAGTAAGGGCCCCACGAAGAAGACCGAGGAGATGAGAGACTTGAGCCTGAAGGAGGGGGAGACGATCACGGTGAACTTAGGCGGGTCGAAGTTTAAGCGGGGTCCTGCAAGGAAGGCGGAGGAGCCGAAAGGGGACCTCTCCGACTTCTCACTACCGCCGCCGCCAGGGGGTTCAAGTGGAGGAGGTTCGGGGCTGATCCCGCCGCCGCCGCCCGGCGGGTCGCGGGGAAAGACCCAGGGGAAGTCGGCGGAGGAGCTGGGGTTCGACGACGGCGAGTTCGGGGAGTTCGCGTGAGCGATGGCTGGGGCGCGCCCACCTTTCCTTTGGGGAATGTTCTTTTTGATGGTTCTGTGAGCCCTACGGGGCTTCAGGTATAGAACTGGAGTCTCTATGGTGTAGCTGCCGTGGCCTCGCTAGACGGCCTTGGGTGGGGGTTGTTGAGCGGAATGAATGAGCAGTGCCCGCGAGCAGGGGCTCACACAGCATCGGCTTTGAAACGTCTTTTCCTGCGAAGCCCAAGAGTACATATGTGTTATGCTATGGATATAATAATGATCAATACCACCCCCGATGCTCCTTTTCCCATTATTGATTCGATTTTCCAAAGTATTGTTGCCATTAAGCATACTGTGACCGAAACGCCCCTCACCCCGGTCCATCTCCAACTCCCCCTTCATGGACGTCGTTGACCCGGCGGAACAGGAACACCGGACATGGGCCACGGGTCCCCGTCCTGCGCCCATACTGGCACGAATTCGGGCGACAGCGGATTCAGTCCCGTTCTCTTCGAGGCCTTCCGCCATAGGTCGTCCTCCACGGAGACGGTCCCCAACGGGTGCAAACTCGTGGAGATGCACACTTGCTCCCGCAGAGACTCCGCCGCCGCAAACGGGGTAGGCCCTACCCGGGGCGGCATGATGGGAAAAATCATCCCCTCTGAAGCGAGTGCGCCTGAGCCTGCGAGAGCGACCTCGCCCTCGCGCGCCGCTCACGACTCTGCATCTCAACGTACAAAACCCCCTGCCTCACAACGACAGGCCTTTTCCTGGTCCGCCGCGGCGGAGATTTATCCTTTAGTAGCGCGACCTGCTTCCTTAGCCTCCTTCCATCCTCACATGCCACGGCGATCTGTTCCGTGATGCTCAGACTCCGTATGATGTCTGCGGCTCGGGCGCTCTGCAGTGACGACCTCAAATGTTGAACCCTTCATGCCCAGGAGAGTCGCAGAAGCGCCATAGTCCAGCATCTTCTGCGGCCTTCCGCGGCGCCGACTTCTCCTGCTCGCTGACCGCACGGTTGATCTCGGCATACCTCACCTCCCCCTTTCCGGGATTCCTAGGCGCCTTCCCAACGTGGGCGTCCGGGTGGTACTGCTCCATAATGTTGACAAAACAGTCCTTCGACACCTCCCCGCCCAGGAACGCCATTATGCGCTCGGCCTCATCCTCCTTGCCGGGCATCACGAGGTGGCGTACCAGCAGTCCGCGCTTAGCGAGCCCATCGGGCGTGAAGCACAGGTCGCCCACCTGCTCATACATGGCTCGCACACTCTCCCTCGCAGACGCGGCGTAGTCGTCCGCCTTGAGCAGGCGGCGCGAGGTGCTCGCCTCCCACACCTTGAAGTCGGGCAGGTAGATGTCCACCAGCCCGTCGAGCAGCTCCAGGGACGCGAGGGAGTCGAAGGCAGAGGTATTGTAGACAATGGGCACCTTCAGACCCAGCTCCGCAGCGTGGAGGATGCTGAGGACGACCTGCGGGACTACATGCTCCGGGGTGATAAGGTTGATGTTATGCACATTGCCAACTTGTTGGAGCTTCAGGTACCACTCGGCCAGTTCTTCCGGCGTCAGGTCCATACCGTTGCGTTGGTGGGCGATGTCGTGGTTCTGACAAAACACACAGCGGAGGTTACACCCCGAGAAGAACACTGCGCCGCTTCCATTGTGGCCCTGGATGCATGGCTCTGCACGCGTCAAATTTCACATTAGCTACATCCTCCTTCCTCCCTTGGCGCTTCGGGACCCTATTCAGGACTCCATTGTCCTAGAAGAGCTGAATAGCCACCTTCTTCTAGAAACGGCGCAAGCCAGCAGGGTGATACAAACAAGGGATAATTTCTCCCCGAGGGCCCCTTCTCCTCTCCCTCCTAAAAAGACAAAACAGGGATAAGGAAAACCCACCTTCCCCAAAATGAGGCGCAATTACATTCACTTTGGCCTTCTCACCCACCAGACACATCCCCGTCCTCTCAAACCGGTTGACGCCGCATTCACGCGGGCACAGGTTACAATTCGCCAAGTGCGCGTACGCTTTGGAACGTTTCTTTGAAGCGTCGACAGGCGAGAGGAGCGAGTAGCGCGGCTGGTAATCATCGAGGAGGAACGGCGGCGCGAGGTGCAGGGTGCGGCGGACGGGCGGACGGGAGAAATGTGCCCGGCACGGGGCTCTGGCGAAGGGGGGGACGAGGGGTCGCATAGTGGATGTCTGTGCCTATTCAGCCCATGTCGGGTTGTGGCTCCGGATCCAGGGGTGTGTGCTCGGGTTCGGTTGGCCGGAGTTGAAGTCGATACTAGTGGGTGGGTTGGTGGGGAGTTCCTGTAATTGCTGTTGTATAATTGGCAACCTGGACCTAGTGGGGTAGAAGGTATTAATAGACCTAGTTGGTCTTATGACAACATCGCACTCATGGTAAGATGGCCGAGCGGTCTAAGGCGCCAGGTTAAGGTTACCTTAACAAGTAAATTCCTGGTCCTGGAAACAGGGCGTGAGTTCGAATCTCACTCTTATCACGATTCCTTTTTTTTTTTTTGGCTCTGCCACCACAACTTTTCCCCAAACACACGTATCTTCCCGGCTACGGTATATATATATATATATTTTTTTTTCTCTTTTTACCTTGGTCACATTCCTCCACTCTCATGCGGATCAACGGGCGATTATTATGGAATGTATTACGGAGTTGCAAGTAGATACAAGCCTCTTTCCATAGCATACAATCTCGCAGTGTAAGTGCCCAGAGCTCCTCACAAAACCGTAGTTAACGAAAGATAGTCAACGACCCCTCCCTCGCCTGAAATTATTACCATATCTCCCGGGTATCATATCCCAACTTCTACCCTTCATAACACCATCTCATCTTAACCTATTCCCGTTTCCAAACAAAGTAGCCATTAGTATGGGGTTTTCTCCTCCCAGATGGGAGGCCGCGCGCCCTCGGTGTCCCACACGATGTTGTTCTTGTCATCAAGCGTGCAGCCGGCATCAGTAATGGGGCAGACGCGCGAGGTGAGCGCAACCTCCTGCTTCGACAGACCTGCCGTGTCCTCAGGGATCCAGAGCAGTGGGGGTGAGTCGGTCACCGACGGCGGGTGGTACGAGTTGGCCTCGGTCTCCTCCTCGTACAGGTGGTCGAGATCGAACTCCTGGCGTGGCACCAGCTTGCGGAGGTGACGGTACGACGTGTAGCGCCACGGCATGAAGAACTTGGAGAGGATGTTCCCCTTGGGCATCGCGTCGCCGACGCTCTTGGAGCTGTCAGCCTGTTGTCCGTCGGTCACTCCGTCTAGTCCATCCTCCACCTGGCGCGCCGCCGCCTCGCTCTGCATCAGGCTCTCCTCCTCGGCCTGCAGCGTACGGGGCAGGTTGTACAGGAGGGGGTCGAGAGCGCTCTGTACGGTGATGTGGAAGAGAATGGTCAGGATGAGGAACACCACCATAAGGATCAGGGGCCAGAAAGCCTGCGAGACGGCGCACAGGCCGACCATGCAAATTTCCGCCAGATAGACACCCGTGAGCAGCTGCTTCAGCGCGCGGGGGTAAATCAAGCCCCTGGTATCGACGGCAGTCTCGTTGATATAGAGGACGTTGTACCGGTAGGCGAGGTAGAAGAGGCCCATACCGAGCGTCGACCAGAAGAGTATCAGGGGGGCGATGACCGCATACGAAATGCCTGTTGTTACAAGTTAACACGAATAAGCCACGAATATATATCCACCTTGGGCGGAAGACCACAAGGGTGAAAAGCCGGACAAGTTTTTCGGGAAACTTACTGATGACAGCAATGTTGGTGTAGATGGGCATCACCTGGCCCCACGACACAGCCGCAAGGGTTGTCCACTTTTCAAACATGGCCCTTGGCGTGTTGGCCAGGTACTTGTACAGCAGGTGGAAGATCACAAAGCCGGAAACTTGCGACAATACGCTCGCAGCAATGGTGATACCCTGGACAATGAAGAAGGAGATGTAGAAGTTCGAGGCTTTGGGCAGCGTTGACGACATCATCTCGAACGCCTTCGAGGGGTCTCTCGCAATGTCGCCGAGCGCACTGAAGACGGCACCAGAGATGGTGGTCACGAGGAAGACTTGCACGAGCTGGAAGAAGAAGTACGACGCCTGCGTGAACAGCTCAACGCGGGACAGCGATGGCTCACCGGAGAGCCTGGCGCAGAGGCGCATGATGACCGGGACGAGCGACATGAGCACCGACAGTAGAACTGAGGGTAGCAGACCCGTAATGATACCCATGAGCAGGTCCGGCATGGCATCGAGGAATGAGAGCCACGTCCACTTTTGGCGGAGCTGCTGAACTTGGGCGATCGACGAGACGAAGGCGACGGGGATCGCCCAGAAGATGACCAGCGCGGTGATGAAGGCCAGGACGACATAGCGACGGATGATGCGCTGCCACCAGGGGATCCTGAGGCTGGACCAGATGACCTCCTCGGGCCGGATGCCGATGTATCGCGGCGTCATGCGGAAGACGTGGTGATGAGTGACGGTCTGCACGGCGGCCTGGGCGTCGGACTGGGTGTAGAACTCGACAAAGACAGCGGGGACGGGCTTCTTGTCGCCGGCCTTGTACTTCTCCTGGTTCTCGGCAATCTCGGGATTGAGGCGTTCCAGCTCGCTCCTGCACCACTCTAACGAGTCAACCTTGGGGCCCCAGAGACCAAGAGGTCCAGTGCGGTGGGTGGGGCGCTTGTTGCGGGGTACCCAGCGGGCGGCGAGGTCGCCAGTCTCGGCGTCGTGGGACGAGGTCCTCTTGTCGTCCTGGGCGGCGGCGGCGTTACCCTTTACGCGGTTGGCATTCGCGATCTTTAGAAGCTTCACCTCGGCCTTCTCCAGCGTCATGGCGGCCTTGGTGCGTTCCTTGACCTGCTCATCGAGCTTGTCGGTCTCGCCTGTGACCCAGACGTTCTTGGCGGTACTGCCGAAGACGTGGCGGATGCGGCCCTCGTCGAGGTACTTGCCGGGCACGGCAGTGAAGAGTACAGTGCGCGACGAGATGCGGCGCGCGTTCTGGGGCGCGAGGTAGAAGGCCTGGCGGAGGTTGATGTAGAAGATGCACTCGCGCAAAATCATGTACAGCACGAAGCTGAAGTAGATCCAGCCGACGAGGACATGGCCGAAGAGGCGGTTGCGGTTTGCGACGTTGAAGGTGTCGATGTTGCTGATGGACAGGATGTCAAGCTGTTCCTGGCCGCCGCCACCGGTGGCATTGATGGGGAAGAGGGTCGGCCATGTTATGAGCAGGCCGACGAAGCAGATGACGGTGCAAATGCGCAGGAAGCGAATGAAGAGGTAGGAGTCAAGGGACTGGTGCTTTAGGGCTTGGGCGTCTGGTAACTTCCAAAAGGCGGGAATCCAGTTAAAGAGACCCTTCGGGAGAGCGGGTGTCCGTTCTCTGTTCGGGACGTCAGTGCTAAGACGGTTTGGAGAGCGAGAGCCGGTGGACGGAAACAAACCTCTCTGGGATGCTACCGAGATATGTCCTCGGGGCATAGAACCGCTTTGAGCGGCTACGCAGGACGAGGAAGACACCCAGCAGGGCGAATGAGACGGCACCACCAGTGATAAGGGTGGTCACCATGCCTGGGACGTGTGTTAGCGAGTTGTCGAATGGATATCCTGTCTCCCGGGAGTCTCCGAAGCGAAGCCAAACAGCCCAGCTCCTGCTTTCAACCATCCTCCCTTCCGGCACTTACCATTCAGAGAGGCAGGGGGCGCCTCCTCAACTTCTTCGTTGCTACTCATTGTAGCGTTCAGACTCGGCGTCCGTTAGGAATTGAACGGTTGAGGTGATGATTTGGGCGACACTCGGGTATCGTCCTTAATCCCTCTGGGGCCTCTGCAATCGGTCGGCTCGCCTTGTTCTGCAGTGTTGAACAAGGCAAGAATATCGTCCCTCCAAATCTCTTAGGCTCTTCCCAATTGATGTTCGAGATAGAGCGGCGGGGAGGGAACCTCGATAAATTATTCCGTCCGTTGGGGAATAAAGAAAGAGAGCCCTGGCAAATGCGGGACCAGAACGCGTGTGGGTGGTGACCGATTCAATATAAGGGGCACCACACATGGCAAGGGAGGGTTCGTGTCACAAGCAAGAAAGTGGGGCTAATTCGGAGATAGCTTGATTCGCGGTACTGTGGAAAGGAGAGCCAGGCGGGCAAAAAGTACTATGTAGAAGGAGGGCGGGGCTAGTGAGGTCACGGACTAGGATCAGGGAGCTGAACCTGCGGAAAGGACCAGACCCAGGCGGGTACTCGAGAGTGTCTACTGCAAGTGGACAGGTGGAACGACGATCCCTGTCCGCTTTGTGTGAAACGTCTTGCAGCGATCAAGTCGTGCCTAATGAAGGACTTCAAAGCACAAAGGACGGTGTACGAGCGTGGCCCGTCTGTTTTACTGAGTATCGCGATCGGGTAAGAATTGCAGCATCGAAAATCAACACGCGGGAGATGACGAGTATCGGTAGAGACACAGCGTTTCCCCCTTCAAGGGTGAGCGTCGGGCCGACAGGGTGAGTCCATGGTTCTATCGTGATGGTCCGAAGTGCCGGATTGTGGTTCTGGGCTTTGACGTTCGGTCCACTATCCAACCCAATTCCATTGGATGACGTGTGCGGGCCCCCCAGAATTTCTGGGCATCCATCATCGGCGTCCCTGTTCAGTATCTTTCGTCGCCATCCACGTGCCATCCAGCAAGTATGGAGAGGGAGACTCCGCTAGGCTGAACGATCTTCAAAACTTAAACCGCCCAGCTTGTACCAGCTTCATGGTGAGCACCGACGACCACTGCCCAAAACAGACGCAAATCTCAGATATTTCGGTGGGGCGGTGGCGCGCCAGTTCAGGTGGAAGGGGCGCTAGGGAGAGTTGGTCTCTCCCAGCATTGGGATCGCAATCTCCAGCAGCCAGGTCTCTGCGCTGCCTGCCCATTGAGCCCTCTTCCAAAAGCGAGCAAAGGCCTGATCAGTGTCTCGGTCATGACGCCCTCCATTTCCTCAGTCTTTGGGATCATCCCTCCAAAATGGCGGGGTCCTGTCGTATCGCTCTTCCGTCTGCTGCAGATGTAATTCTTCGATGACGACACCAGCGTCGCTTCCCCTTCCCAGAGCAGGGGCAGCTGCCGGAGATGCCCGTTTCACTACTATGGCAAAAACTCATCTGGCGACCAAGCTCATTCTGGTGGGACCGCCAGCACCCTAATGTGGCCCCTGATGTGACCCTGGATCCTGACAGGGATTATCCCTGCTCTGCATACAGGTTTTCAGCTGGGATGGAAACATTCCTTTTTTTTTTGGCGCACTGGATCCGGCCATTAGGTGGTTCGCTTTCGGCATGCCGCCGACGAATGTGACGATGGATCGCAGATCAAGGTCTTGGCAGCGAGCGCTGTTCCGCGCTCGCACTCGATAGGATGTTTTAGGGGCACACATGATCAAGAGGGTTCGTTATATATCTGCGACGATGGCCAAACAAGTAGACGCTGTGCGACGCGACGCGACGCAGGACATGTCCAGTTGCCGTGAGTGACTATGTGCGACGGTGAGGCGAGCAGCACCCAGAAGGGTCGACACCTGGCCTAGTCGAAACAACACAGGCTGCGAATATTATTTAGTACACGCCAATTATTCGCGTCAAAATAGCGCTGCTGGGTCGTGTCTTCAGCCCAGTTGGTCTCAAACCGGACGATTTAGCTCGCGCAGGGCCACAGGTGAAGTGCCGGGCATTCAGGGTATGTGTCTAATACTGTCCCACTCCGGTGGTCCAGGCTCATCCCACTTTAGTTGGGAGGGAGGGACTTGGTATGTGCGCCGGAAGTCTGCACATTCTTCACTCCCTGATCTATTAACGGTCGCATTACGGTGCTAGTGTTTCTGCGTCATTCGCAGGCTTCGAGACAGTGGTGTCGCTCGTGGAACCTGGGGCCCTCAATATTGCAGTGCGTCGTAATATCTCAGGCACTTGCTTTTCCTCGCACACTGGGCAGGAAGATGCGGGATCAGCTGCCCCAGGTTGCAGAACAGCTAATATTACTGGGTTTCCTTCGCCCATCCCAAACAGGCAGGGAATTTCTGGACCAAGCCGGCTTGGTGAGCCGGGCTCTCGTAGCCAAGAGCTTGGGCCGCTGATGCCCGAGCCAAAAAAACCACCTCTTATACACCATATTACAATTTTTTCTTGAATAGTTGTAGGAACTAGGCTTCGGGAAACCCAGGAGCAAAGCAAACGTGGACAAGCCACAAAGGTTATCAAGCCCGTGGAATGCACAAGTGTCCTAAAGCCGCCATCTATCCGCTATTTCCGGAAGTAAGGCGTGTTGGCATTCCATTACCACTTGTAAGCCACGATAGAGGAATGTTGCACGCCTGTATTCCACTCGAAATCACCACCTGGGCATCGTTAGACCCCGTGGCCCCACTAGAAATACAATGGAAATACAATGGCCGCTTTCACGCCTCTATTGCTTCCTTTGCGACAGCTTTTCTATTATCGCTTCCTTGTGAGATTGTCCGTTTCGCGCGATATTACTTCAATCAGCTTATCTGCCGCCTATCTTACATGCTACTACGGGAGATAATTCACTGAGGGATACCACAAGCCGCCAGCAAGATGACGATTCCCCTAGGAACGGCTCCCGCCAGCGACTACGCGGACCGCCACGCCAACATGCGTAGCTACTTTCCGGCCACCAACTACACTACTGCCTACATGTCGCGGTACAACTAGGACATCTTCTCTAGGGCCGCCCTTCCTTGCCTCAAGAGCCTCAGCTGCTCCTACTTCTCCCACTTGGGCGGCCATGGCCCCACGCTCCTCGCGCTGAAGCAGCACGCCCAGGCCTTCGCCGTGCTCATCCACCACCTCAGCGTCAGCACCAACACAGGCGAGATCGACGCCGCGCACAAGGACGCCGAGGCACGCGCCTTCCAGGAAAGCGAGGCCTTTGACTGGCTCACGACCTCGAGAAGCCTTACACACTGATCCTTTGCGCCTCCTGCCGGGGGGGGGGGGGGGGGGGGGGGGGGGG
>JAMBUN010000176.1:0-30023 GCA_030271035.1 Microascus cirrosus
GGGGGGGTTGTTTATCTGTGAACGAGCTTCTTCTTAAATCCTGAAAGTCATATCGTTGTGAAAGCTGTGCTGTGACGTGCAAATGACAGCCCGGAAGATAGGAGTTATATTTCGCACGCTTGCCTAAGGGGTGTAAGAGTTTGCGGTTTACATCTCGTTCAAAACGGCGCTGTTAACCGGAAGTGGGCCGGCCCCACAGAGCACGATAGTTCCAGGAACACGGGTCTCCGTCCTACATAACAACTCTTAGCATGATCGAAGGCTGCCATTCCTGGAGGATCAAATCTGCCGCTTTTGGAAGTCTTTGATCACGATCCCGGCTATCATGTGGATAGTGCAACATGAAGCATCATGCTACCCGCTATTTTGAACCTAAGTTCTGCCTCTGAAGGCTACATGCCTGCCTCCGAAAATGGGTTCGCTTCGTGATGCGTGGCCATCTTGCCGTCCAGGGAAGCCAGAGTATCAGATTAGGGTTGTGTTCATACGATGTTGGGGTGTTGCACCGACCAAATGTATCGATGAGAAGTAACTGAGGTAAGAGGGAGCTTTACAATTTCTCCCGAAAATTTAGAAATTTTGTATACGATTAGTCCCAATATTCCATGCCGTGCCTCATGCCCCCATTATCCGCCAAGTTAATCATATATGCTCTCCGTCTTCGAAATCCCAGCTCCTCGGTCCATCGCAACCACGGAGGTCACCTAACGGCTAAATGAGCTCTACTATCACGACCAACTAGCTCATTCAATCTACCAGATAATATCAGCCGAGCAGCACCAGCTTCACCTCCGGCGCCGGGTCGACGGCTGTTTCCAGCGCCGAGGCCAGCACCTGCCCCACGCCACGGCGTTCGGCGATCCCATCTAACCAGACGACGACGAGCACCCAGAAAAGGTCCCATGGCCGGTCCCTGTCGCAGTCGCGCGCAGCTTTAGTGTCTGCTGAAAGCAGGGCAGAAGCCACGGTCGGCGTCGCGCATCGCGAGACGATGAGACACTCGATCTTAGAACCCGGCGGCCGGAGGAGATGAACGTTGTCTGGATGCAGCGAGCCGACGGTCTGGCCGGTGACGGAGTGGAGGGGGATTCCCGGTATGCGGTCGAAGAGCGAGCGTGTTGCGTCTGGGACGCCAAATCTTGGCTTCTCGTTCTCGGCACGCTGCGGGGCCGTGCCGAGGATGAGGTGCATCGAGATCGTGTTGAACTGCAGGACCGTGTAAGACGGAAACTTGCTGTTTCCGATGTTAGCGGTGCGTTTTCAGAACACATGCGGGAAAGAAATACGGATCACGGGGGATTAGGACGAGTAGCAAGAAGGGGCGGGGGGTGGATGGATGATTAGGACTGGGGGACAAACGGGATCGGGAAGGTATGGGCGGCTTTCGCATCCTGCATTGACGCCCTTTTTTCAGCCCAGAACTTTCCCTGTTTTTCTCGAAGGTCTTTATTTTCAGAAGGGCGATCTAACTCGTTTGATGCGGCAGGAATTCGCTCTCGAAACCGATAGTGCCTGGCTTCTTCTCGTCTGGCAACTGAGCGAGGTCCTACTCTCGATCCGTCTTTGTCTTTTCCAACTCTCCTGGTAACTGGGAGACATATCAGCGCATATTACCTATCTCTATCTCTCTCTCTATTTTAAACGAACAAGATGGGTCGGTGGGCAAAACATACTTGCATGGCGTTGCGCTATCCAGTTCTGGAGCACAATCCTTTCCGGGCTATCACCGAGGCGGCGGACCAACCTGTCAAACTCGGCCTCCCTGTTGGCCAGATTGAACTGCTTGATGGAGAACCGTTCCTTGGGCCTGGGCCTGAGACCGGTGATGTCTAGGTCTTCGGTCTTGGCGTTTGAGTAGTAGTTCCTATCCCACTGCGGCACGTCGCCGCAGCTCCCGTGGCTCGTGCTGTACAAAGGGAGCGCGGATACGCGCTCGGGGTCCACGTCAGTCCCGGGAAATACTGATGGATGCTGGCGCATCAACTCGACCAGCAGTGACGGCATGTCCCATGGCCGTGACGACAGGCTTTCGAGATGGGCTGACGAGTCCAGGGCGTACCACTTTACAAGGCGCCTATGCCTAAAGAACTTGATGATGTTAGATGCGTCCCACGTGCGCTTCCCTGTTGTCTCGTGCCACACGTAGTTCTCTCTCGGCCATGTGACACCGCCGGCCCAACCGGCCCAAGAGAAGCTCGCGAACCCAGCCCGTCGGTGCAGGTTGCCGCCGGGGGAGATGAAGAGCAGAAAGTGGTCGAGGTAATACCCGGGCAGGCCGTCTATCATCATGGTCTCCATGCCAGCGGCCAAGGGCCTCAGGAACCCGCCGGCGGCGCGCAGGGCGTCACCGTCGCTGCGCAGACTGCGCAACGAGTAGTCCTCACAGAGCTTCTGGTAGGCCCAGAAGGAGGGTAGGAAGCCGTCTCCAGGGTCAGGGATGCGGCTGATGTTGCTGTCGTCGGAGTCGAGCCAGCACGCCCACCCGTCGGCCCACGAGTCCTCGCCCCAGTTGGCCTCGCGGCAGCGGAAGTAAACCTGGCCGTTTACGAAGATGGCCGTCCTCCGGGGCAGCACGATCTCCTGCAGGGTCCAGCCCCTCTGGCTGTAGACCGATCGGCGGAGGTGCCAGTCGATGCTGTGGAGAACTGCCATCCGGATGCCGCTGGAACCGCCGCTGACGTCCCTAACAATCTGGCACGCCTTCCTCGGACTCGCGGCCCCGGTTCCGGGGAGCCCTGCGCTGGCGTTGGCCCCCGAAGCCGCCACGACTGTCAGGTATGAGCCGTGGTAGATAGAGTTCATCTGCTCTATTCCCATGCTCACGTCGTCCTCATCGTCCTGCACAAGGCACAGGCCATCAACCCACAGATACCGCTCGCCCAGGGCCGTGACAAGGCCGATGGCGTCGCTAACTGTCTGGGGGAGCTCATCCCGGATGGCGCCTAGGCTCCCCTCAGCTGATAGCAGCTCGATGTTGTCCCTCTGCAGCCTGAACATATGCATGTGGCCCCAGACGTAGCTCAGGGCCACGTACCTAACGTGGAGGGCGGCAGGCCTCACGCAGCCGAGTTTGAGGTCGATTAGGCGAAAGTTAGATGTCGCCTTTTCGTTGAATCGCCTTCGGTTAATACTAGTTTGCGTTTCCCCCTTCTAATTTCATGTCAACTTCTCGTGTCAGAACGCCCTAAAGCTTAACCCAAGCCTCTTCGGGCGCTACAGTAGGCTATAGGTGCTGTTACTAACCAATACGGGGTCGAAGGACCCGAGCTGACAGTCCCCGTGGTTCTCGTCGCAGGAACGCAGCCACCTGGAGATCACGGAGACATCGATTCTAGGTCCGTTGACTAGTCTCGCCGTGTCCGGCCCACCCGGTTTCGGGCCGCCGTCTCGGGCCAGAAAGGCGAGCCGGACGCCCAGGCGGGAGGGGTACGACAGTCGGAACGACTGCTCACCCGGGAAGATTAGCACGCTGATCGGCTGGTCTGGAATGGTCTCGGACGGGTTTCCGTAGCTGGTGACGGCAGCAACCACAAGCTGGCAGAAACCACACTCGGTTCGTTGCTGCAGTTCCTTCCATGTGCCCAGGAACCGCCCCTGATCTCGATCATCGGCGGTGAACTGGAGCTTGGCGACGAGCCCATCGTACGACGGGAAGGCACCGTCTGTCGGGTCAATGGCCTTCAATCTTGTACAGAACTCGGTGCAATCGCTCATTGTGAGGTGGCAGCATGTTCTAGTCGCGAGCGCCACCTAAGATCTTTTCAAGGATCTTGGCTGTGGGAAGTTGGGTGCTGCCTGGGGCTAATACGACACGGCACGACGCGACGCTGAGTGGCTGAGTTTGTCCGACGAACCAGCACCCAGAACTCACGCGCCCTCGAACAAATGCATTGTAATCATGTATTGCTGGCGCTAGCTGCTGACCAACACACTAGCCCATTCGTAACATACATCGTGAGCACACCTAAGCGGCGGCGAAGGAGCTCTAGGGATAGCAGAAGTGTTATCATACCCGGGCCCGAGGCCGACACTGTTTTGGGATGGAGATGCCGAGAAAGACATCGCTCTCTTTTAGCATTTTTTCTTCTAGGACGGGAACGCCATCGAACCATTTTATTTTTGGGGTCTTCGATCATCCTGGACGGGAAATGGACCCACGGGCGAAGCAGAACTCTTAGGAACTCCAATCTTGCTTTTTAATCACGTATAGCACAGTGCCCTATCATTATTAAAATGAGGTCTCCATCGTTTGTATGAAATCGCAAAAATTGGGGCGAAGAGCGGACCATGTTAGAGGGGATCCAAGAGGTAGGCTATCGTGTTCCCCACCGATCGAATAAAGACGAGCCGACAAGCCCCGTGGTTCTAGTAGATTCCCTAGAACCTCGCCTCTATTCAGTGACCCTCTCTTGCCGCCGCACCTCGTCCAAGATATCGAAATGCGGATCGTTTCCGGCCACAGCATGACAGCATTCTCTTTCCTCCCTGCGCTGATATCCACCGCCACTGTATCCGCCTCGTAACAGAACCCACTGTCGGACTTCTCAAAATCGTGCCCCTTCGGCTTCTCCCTGTCCCAGTGGATGATGAAGGACCTGGGTATGGACCTTGCTCTGCCCTCAACCATCCCTGGGCCCTCCGTGCCTTCGATCCTGTATGAGGCGGCGTCTTGTGGAGAGTCACCGACGTGAGAATCACCTATTGGTACATGGGGAAGCTGAGTTCCTGCGGCGCCACTATTTCGGGTTTTCCCGCCTGCGGCCCGATGGCGATGAAGGCCCAGGTCAGGTTGTACATGCGAAAGCCACAGAAAACCCGCTTCACATCGCCGATAACCCTTCCCCCATGTATGAATTCCTACAGTTTCTTCGCCCGGGGAAGAATCCTTGTCCACGTCGCCTCACATCGCGAATAGCCTCCTTCTCCGCCGCCTCCAACCCCCCCGTGCCTCCGCTGCATTCAGCGCAAGACCTCTTCGTAAAGCACATGCTTGCCTGTCTTGACCGTGTCCACGTCATGATCAGATTCCGCCCTCAACCGGACCCACCTCACCACGGCACGAGGCGTCATGTCGGAATGGGACCGTGAGATTTACAAGGGCATAAGGCAGGACAGAGAATCTACGGAGACGTGTCTCAACCCTGCAGAAGGCGCAGTTTTTACCCATTCACCAGAACCAACTCCGAGGAGGATGAGCCACCAGTGAGCTCTGTAGCTTTCAGTCAACCCAACGATATCAACGGCGAGATGGCCGACCGCTACGAGGCGGGTGGTTCAATGTGTCCTTACCCTCTTTAGACAAGACCGTCGCTATGAGGCTTTAATTATCGTTATGTAAAGCAACTCAAGCAACTCCAGTACGTGACGCTGCAGGAATATGATTTGTGTATGCGGTAATGTTGTTCGTGGGATAGCGGAGGGATGCCCACATTCTAAGAGATTCAATGTCAATCCTTACCCATATCCTCTTTAGGGACAACCTCGCGGAGCTGTGAGGTAACCAACGGCGGCTGCAGAGGTGGGTGAAATCTACTACGTTTGTATATTAAAGGAACTGGGCATTCGAGGAGTGTACTCTTTGAAGCTGAATCTCGAGAATAGTTTCATCGGCCTCATTAAACTGCAAGATTTGTGCATCTGGAAATGGCAGCCTCGGATCATCTCGAGTGCAAGGCTTCGGGCCAACGCCAGTGTTCCGGGATCCCGGTGGGTGGCGGGTTCTGCCCTGTTTACAGTATCCAGTGCCGTTTTTAACAAGGAGGAAGCTGTAAACCCGCATCCCCTTGAAGGAGGCGTATAAGGAAGAAGCCCCAAAACCAGGGATATGATTACATTTTATGGCGCAACCCAGAGCAAACTTTGTCCCAAGTTTTCAATTATCGTCCCGTCTATGAATACAAAGTTCCCTTCCATAACGCCATCAACATATTTTTCCTCAAACCGAGGCCGTCGTTCGAACAGCCCAGCCTAAGAGGCCGCATTGACCTTCTGTTCCATGGAGCTCGATCTTGAGAGCTTGTTCGAAGCTCGAGGAACTATCCTGGCAGGGTCCAGCACCAAGAAGATGGTGACCGCAATAACCATGAGTGAGCCGTCCAGGGCAATAAAGTACTTCTCGTGCGTCATCAAGTGTCCCGTCCAGCCCTCAATCAGCTCGATCGCCCTGAAAATGCTCCGAACGTAGATAGCAGTAAGCGATATAAACATGGAAACGAGGGCCAGGTTGTACTCCTGTGGGATGGCCAATTTTGCAGATCGTCGGGAAAAGTCGATTGCCAAACCGGCAAAGATGGTCATAGCCACCAACTGGAAGATGACGCCGCCAACCATGACGTTGGTACCCGTCTGCGGGTCTTCTCTCTTTCCAGAGGCCATCGATGCCATTGCTCCACCAACGGCCTATTATGGATTCTAAGTCAGTGCTCAAGCCTCACGACTGATGGACTCGTCACAGTCCGATAGAACACAACGGAACTCACCTGGACAACGAGCGAGACTACGTCGCACGTCAAAAAGACAATGGTATACATCCTTGCCGATAAGAGACTCGACTCTCGCCCCAACAGGTTGATGAGGATGCCGAGAAGGACGTAGAGGGCCGCCGTAAAAAAGACGGGAGCGATGATGAGGGTCGTGATTTGCATGAGGTATGCATTTTGGTTATACGGGCATTCGGCGGACCAGGTGCGGCCTCCCCATCCGATTAGTTCGGCTATGAGTTACGGAGAGCGGGTTAGGTGCTGCTTTCAAATTCCAAGTGCGTATCGCCCGGAGAAGGGATGGGTGGCAACGAACTCAGTGCCCCGACAGCGAGGAGGATTGACGTCCATCGCCGTAGACGAATAGACTGCAGACAGTGGCCCAGGAAGGAAATTCCGAAGAGTACGGTGAAGACGACACCGGCGGCCAAACTCGGCCGGTAGCCGTACGAGTACGGGAAGCCATCGATAAGTTCCGTGTGGCAGTTGTTGGGGTTACGGAGGGGCTCCGGTAAGAAGGATTTGTCCACCATCCTGAAAGAGGGACAAAGACTATGATACTGGAATAATGGGAAGGTTGGAAATCGGGCTGGATGGGAAGGTTGGGTCTGCAGTGGTTTGGTTTCGATTGAAGCTATTTCGGTGATGGGGAGCGGAGGGATGGGAGGTAGATATAGGGGCCAGATGAAGCCATAATCCGAGCCGCATATCCAACAAGTGCAAACACACGCGTGCTACTCACATACAAGCCGCGCGTTGAGACCACATCCAACATCAGGTCCAACCCGTCCTTGGCGTGCCCGTCCTTTCGTGAGTCCGAGGCGTCGCATTGGCAGCCAATGAGAGCCCCGGTACGAATTGTGACGGACCGGGGTGAAGTCACATATGCGATGAAACCTAATAGCCAAGCCACCGCACGTACCACTGAATTACCGGGAATCAAGCATTGAAAGAGCGCGAGTCCGCTAAGCTCGCGTGGCTACCCAATGAGATGAGGCCCGACCCTGGGACTGAGTCCGAAGGCGAAGGATGCAGTGCGGGTTCTGCCTCGTCGAAATTAGCACTCATAGACGCCGCGCAAATGGTTCCAAGGATCTGGGCGCCAGGGGTGTGTACGGGTCCTCTATTATGAGAGACCTTGAATCCTTCGAAAATGGGACATGGGATGCGACCCGCAATATTCTGTTACCCTGAATCGAGAGCCATCATACCTGGTATTGTCAGATACAGGGATGACACGGGGGTGACTAAAAGGGGCTGTTCATGCTCAGTATGGGAGCTTGGGCCAACCGGTGAACAGAAGAGCTTTCCTCAGGGGGAGACCCACATACAGGATCAACTGAACATAGACACATCAATTGAGGCAACACGACCCTAATTCTTGGGTGGTTCATTGATCACTGGAAAAGCTGTTTGACGATACCTATTTGGACCGGATACACGCTGTGTCTGACAGGTATAAGGCTGTGGTCGGCGAGGTATTCTGCCAACCCATAACTTAACACCGCAGCTGGGAGCATGGTACCCCATTGCTTAGCCGCAGTCGAAATGCATGAGAAATGACAAGGTAGTCCACAAGCCTGGCCCCTTTTGTCGGATTATGACGAGGAAGATCGGCCAGCCCAACTCTCGTGCGGGAACAGCTCCGCCCGACGGGGCTCCCATTTGGTGCAGTGCGTTGGCTGTGGAACGACATTCTCTCCATCCCCACACCCCCTTCATCCTCAAACGTCGCCCTAAATGCGACCTTCTTTCCCCCTCCCTCGAGCTCCGTCTCCAACGGTGAAGGGAAGAGCCTTACGCGAGGCGTTATGGGGCCAGCATGACGGTCGCCTTGGCCATGTCCGTACCATAGAGAAGTTTGATTTCATGATGCAATCTCGAGACAAAATTCTGGTGAAGATGAAGGCATATGTGTGCTAATGCCTGGTCTGCACCAGGCCTGAGGGAAATGCCAATATTATGAGGGATAGATCTGGTATATCATTGTCAACGATGACGTGGAATGTGGTCGGCAGTTTCCCTGTAACATTGCATTTGACCTTTACCAGAGCTTGCGAGTCCGTTCGGAAAATTATAAGAAGCTGGAGATAGGACGTATTCCAGCTCAGATTTTTGATGTCTCTAGGCCTCAGGTCAAAAACTATCTATCGAAGTTTTTTTCATTTACCTTTTAATATGTTCCTCGGGAACCGACGATTGCTGCACGGGGCGGCCTCAGTGTAACGCATTCTTGCACGTATTATGAGAAATTTCCAGTACCTCGAGCTCCTGATGTCACTGGCAGGTAACTGGATGCGAAGCTTCCGGGGATTGGGGATGAGTTCACGCGCCTCTCTGAGGACCTCCGTCGAGTCGTATCCATTAGGCCTTCACATAAATCAAGTCCTCAGAAAAATACAAGCTTAGTTACCCCTCTTTCCGTATCAAAACCTCGGGTTACATACACGACTAAAGGTATCGTCGACCGTCTATTCCTTTACTACTCGCTTTCGTGATAGCACAACTTCCAAGCCACATCAAATACATTACCCAATCACTTATTTCTGTTATTCGTAGAAGTTCCTCCTCCGTCAATTCTTGCGACGGGAAGCTCCGTATCACGTTGGCCGCGGATACCAGCCGTTCAAGGTCTAACCGGGCGTTTGGGCCCATAGGGTGAATGAGAATGTCTAGGAAGAGTGGCATAACAGCGGTAGGAGTATAGGAGACAATGAACCTAAAAACACCTAGTTAGGTCTAGATTTGGAAATGTCAAGGCGTGGGCAAAAGAGTGCTTCTGCACACATCGTATAGAAGAGAATGCGCATGTATCAAGAGAGATTGAGCTCGTGCCGCTCACACACTTACTGAAAGGATCGCTCGGCGAAGGTATCAATAAGGGCTCTCAGGAGTCTGAGGGTTGAACGTCCAGCCTCGAGGCAGAGGTCAAAACTAGAGTGAATGGCAGTATGGAATCTCTGCGTCTCCGCATCTTCCGCAGACCTGGAAGGGGCACAACTGTATCTTCTCATGGTCGTGTGAATGACGGTCAAGAGCTGATGGTATTCTAGCTGGAGATGGACGAGCCTCATGCAATAGGGTATCTTCATCTCCGGCTTTCCGGTCGTGGAAAGTGTTGAAGGGAGGACGAGAGCTGGACGGAAATCGGGCGGTATTGAGGACCGCCAGCGTTCAATCTCTCCATCTAAGTAGCGGATATGAACGAGCAACGAGTCCATGTCACTCAGGGCATGGGCAGAGTAGAGGGTCCGGTAAACTGTCTCCTTGATCTTGCTGAGCTGCGGGTCGCCGAAGAGGTGGGGGCAGAGCTGATCGTGTTCGTCGCAGTCCGCATACTCGTCCAGTCCTTGCAGGTAAGTGTAGCAGCTCTGGTAGTCTTCGGGAAGGGTGAGGTCGCAGTAGGCCTCCGTGAGAAAGGGGGTACAGCCCGTTCGGAGGGACAAGTCCTTATCGGCCATGTAACAAAACCAAAAAAGATTCCGAATATGGCGTGCCCTACGTTCGCTGAGAGAGATTGGCCTTGAACGAGGATACGGCGATTTCTGGTAAATGTGCCCTCCGAGGCTCGTGACCATGCGGCAGGCGACTGACAGGTAGAAGCAAGCATCTTTATGATCGCCACTTAAGACGCGTTGCACGTACTAGGAATGTATTCAAGCTCAGCGACCCGTTGTGACGAGATAAAAGTCGAGAAGATCAAAGACGAGGGGCCTCACCAGCATGAGAAATGTCTGGAGAGTAGTCAAGCTCACGCCTCCAGTATTTCCCAGAATCAGGCACCTGGCTTGGAATACGCACTCGGTCGTGTCGATAGCATGTGAGACAGAGTTCGGCCCCTTCAAGCGGCACGCGACGGAGAGCGCGCTCAAAACGCAGGCTCGGGTCGAGACATGCTTGGGTGAGGAAATGCTACCGGAGTCCACGGCCCTGTAGGCGGTTTCCAGTGTCCCATCAAACAGAACCCGATCAAGCACAGGGAACATGAGCCGAAAAGACGATGTGAAGTAGGTGTTGAATATTTTCCGGGATGTATCCTCGTCAGGCAGTGTACATCTCTGAGGCGAGGAATACAGGCTCTGGGATACCCCGAGAGACGCATGGGCAGGAAGACCTTGGTTTGTCGAGACACGGCCTGCAAATTTTGCTGGTTCGACAACCTGTCCTGTTCTGTGGGTAATCCACTGGGCGCCATGCTCTGAGAAGATGGGTACGCCGTTGAAGAACCAGTTCAGCCCCATGCAGTGTTCCACAGGGAATATGGCAGTTGAGGGTGTATGTGGGTTATTAGCGTGTGATGGGCAGCCGGGAGAGGGAAGACACGCTGTGGGAGGGGATGAAGGTGGAGACTGAGAGGCGCTGTTGGCATCTTGTCGGTGACAACCCCTGGTTGCCGCCGCGGGCTGCGAACTGCCGCTTCTCTCGTCAGGATTGGGAGGGGAGCTGGCTGGTCTATGCGGCTCAACTGTTAAATTAGCGCCGGGTGATGTTTGCTGTGATTCCGCAGGGGTTTGGGGTAAGGCGCCCTCTAGCTGCTCAATGCGCTGAAGCAATTCCTGGACATAGCTCGGTGTCGCTCTACGTAGAAGAAGCCAGCTTTAGTCTAAGTATCTCGGAAGATAGCGAGAAGACGCAGATCGGGAACCCACTTCTTGCGCTTGCTTTTCCTGGACGCTGTCCTGGTAAAGGTACATTCGAGCCCACGGTGACCACACCAGTCGCAGGGCCCTCTAGAATCAGGTTTGAAACATTGTATCTACTAACGTCAGGAACAAGGACCCTGGCCAGTGTGGGGGTGGCCTAGATCAGTTCGGGAATGGGAGCAGGATGGGGCCTTGCCTTCCTCCGGTAACATGTGTCGCAGGCCCGCTTCGGAGCCATGGCGTCATGGCGTCGCCGATGGATGGCGAGCTACCGAGGGCCTCGACCAACAAGATGATAATATTCGAGAAGATCGTTATGATGTATGAAATGTGGGTCCCATTGCAGGAATCAGAAACAGAATTTCTCAAAGCCGGCGAACGATGCAGTCTGGTACGAGATGCTTCCCCTAGTTCGGAGCTTTCAAAGTTCCATGGGCCGTTTTTTGTGCCTGTGCAGCGGAGACGGAAATCGATATCCTCCGCTTAGTCACTAGGAGTGCCAATGCGGGCAATTTGTGGGATGACAATTGCAGGCGAGTGGGGCGGCGGGAACAAATTATGGGTCGGAAGTCGGCGAGGGAGGTCGCTCATTCGCAAGGTGCTGGCCGGAAGCTATACCCTGTTAGCCAAATGGCTCACATGCAACGATTGACTCGGGGGGTTTTGCAGCTTTCTTCCGCTTACGTGATATCATATGGCAGCTTGAAGCGATGAGAAGGGACCTGCTAGGTGAGAGTATAAGAACTACTCCACGCCACCCCAACACCTGAGGTGAACTTGGTGTTCCTGAGTAACTGTTGTGTAGTATCACCTATTTATGATATCATCTTAACGGTGAACAGCCATGGCTTCCCTGTCCTGCACTTGGACGCGCCTCGCGTCGAGTACTCGGCTTCAACGCTCTTCTCAGGCCATCTCGGTTGTCGCATCCAAGGCCTTCATCTTCGGCGGCGAGTTGAAGCCACGCCAGCCCGTTGATAATCAGATCGATGTTCTTGAAATCCAGGATGGTTGTGAGTTGTCATTCCCACAACCTGCTACCCTCACTTAAAATGCCCTAACTCAATTACTTCCTCCCAGCTACAGTATCACCCGAGACGCTGCCCGTCTCTCATCCTGCACCCTCCCCGCGCGTCGGTACCCCCAGCGCTGTTATTGACAACGTCATCTACCTCTTCTCCGGTCGAGGCGGCATTGCCATGGATCCGATAGACGAGGCGGGAAAGATATGGGCCTACAGCCCTGCGAATTCAGCCTGGTCAGCCATCGAGCCCGCCCCTGCACCATCCGGCGCCGCACCCGTTGCTCCGCCCGCCCGCAGCTACCACGCTATGATCTCGGATGGCGCATCCACCCTCTTCCTGCACGCCGGGTGCCCCACCAAGGGCCGCCTCTCCGACCTCTGGTCCTTTGACATCCAGACTCGCGTGTGGAGTGAGCTGGCGGCTGCGCCACCCCCGGCCAGGGGCGGGACGTCTATTGCCTACCTCGACGGCAAGATTTACCGCATGGGCGGGTTCGACGGGAAGTCGGAGCAAGGTGGCAACGTAGACGTGTACGATGTGAAGACCAACACGTGGGAGAGCATTGCCTTTAATACAGGACGGGATGGGCCCGAGGCGCGCAGCGTGGCGGCGTTGGTTCCTGTCAAGGTTCATGATCGGGATTACTTGGTCACGCTGTTTGGCGAAAGAGACCCTTCGTCCCTAGGCCACGAAGGGGCGGGCAAGATGTTGCGGGACGTTTGGGCCTTTGATATCGAGGCTAAGACGTGGGCGAGGGTTGAGCCTCAGAATGGTTCTGAGATTCCTGCGGCAAGGGGATGGTTCGGCGCTGATGTTGTCAGATCGAACGGTGGGCCCGACAGTATCGTTGTGCACGGAGGTCTTGCAGAGGACAATTCCAGATTGGGCGACGTGTGGAAGTTGACGATTTCCTGACGAAATTATGCCATGGACTCTCTTAGTTCTGGCTTGCGTGTTGCGCTCAAAGTGGTATAAACATTACACAAGCTTTTGGCCATTTTAACGCTATAATAAGTGCTTGAGCGTCCATCGCATCTAGCCTTGGCCAAAGCCGTTTGTGTCTACTCCACAGTATGGTGTTCCTACCTTGATTTCTAGTACCTTCGCCTAAAGTAATATGTAAGTGATCTTCAACTTAAAGTAGATGTCGGGCAGACGCCTAATGATTGTGAGCCTAATATCTGGCTGCGTTAGGCTTGCACCCTTCCTCTGATCTGTTCACATCTCCAGATGAATTCACTATCCCAAACCAGCGCACAGGCCAACATTCTTTGCCTTTTACACCAATAGAAACTATCGTCCATACGTTGGCCTCGCACGATGATAGTACAGAGTCAAGTGGACAAGGAAACAGCGCATGCAGCCGAGCGAGCCTGGTACATGTTTGCTTAACTATTTGTCCTACCGCTTGCGCGGGATTTACGCAGGTTATCAAGCGACTTAATCTACGGCTTGCCGCATAGTACATTCTGACAATTAGGAAGAGTCGTGTTTGTTTCCTTGGCCAATGCAGTCCTATAGAGTAAGGAGCATGAATACCGCCCACGGGAGGGTGCGTCATGTGAGGGATTTGGAACTATGTCTAGGGCTGAGTAGGACCGGGCCAGAAAGTGGGTAGCAGCGGGTCCGGTCCGGTCCTTGGTTGGGGATCCCTAGGGCGGAACTATACTATAGGACGTTAGGCGCAGCCCCGTTCCTGTGAGAAACATATAAACCAGGCGCAGCCCGATACCTCAGTATTGTATTCCGAGACATTGCACCACTCAAAGGTTCTTGACTTCCAAAGAATTTGTAGTGTGTAATCCCCTACTCGTCCTCGTCCTGTTATGTATTCGGTCTAACAATTCGCATTTAGTAATATCGAAGATTGGACCGGTAGGAAGGTGAGAAAGAAGGTTGGAGGGGTGGGGGCGGAATATTTAAAATGAGGCAGCTCTTCTGCATGACGCGCAGGAAATATAGGTAAGAAAGGGTGCGTTGAAGAAGTAGCACACCGCGAGCCCTCACGAATTGAACAAGAATTAACATGAGCTGAACCAAACGTCGAGAGAGGTGAACTTGTTATTTAACTTTTGGGATCAGAACATTCAGGCCAAAGGCTTGCGTCTGTCTCACGTGTCATCTCGACACCCTGGTCGCCGCGCTTGGTCCTCTGCGCAAAAGTGACACCAATCAGCACCATATCTCGGCTCTAGCAACAGAATATGAGCCCTTAGATTCCTTGTCTCGCATGGACGGCTGTCGCGAAAAACGCCCTGCAGTGTGGTGTCGGTGCGGGCGGAGGTAGATCCTCATTTGAGGCACTGGGTCGCCGGGATCTTTCCTCCGCAGCCAGCAGGGGTGCAAGGGGACCCCTGGGCCCTCCTCATAACCTGTACGATTGGTAGTGTTAGATTGGCCCCGGGGACTTCTCCGTCTGACATCAGGCTGGAGGCTGAGTCAGTCTTACCCCTGTGTTCGCCGGCCTGTCGAAATTAAGCGCCTGCTGATGCGGGGCAGTGTTCAATGCTCACCCTGGGATCTGAGCTACATAATGGATGAAAAGCCCGTCTGCTACGCCTAAATCTGCTCCAGGTTGGTAACACAGTGCGCCAGCTACATGTCTTATTGAGTTGAGTGGGTGCGGTCGAATCTTCTCTTCTGGACCTTCGTTAAATCATTAGCCCGTTATCCCGAGCTCTCCTTTGCCTCAATAATTTCAATGGTGTCCATTCGTTCCCCACTCCTGTGGGCACACTTAGCCCTCATCAGCCTCCCGCTGAGCGCCGCGGTGGACTCCGTCTTGCACGGCGCCGACCCCAGCGTCATCTGGCACAGCGATGGCAACCACTACGCTGTCAAAGCGGCCGACGGCGGAATAGCCATCCGCAAGGCCCCCGGCGGACTGGCGAACATCAGTGATGCGGAGCCCAAGCAGGTCTGGAAGGACAACAACAATCTCGGCAACATCTGGGCCCCCGAGATCGTGGGGGACGGCGGCAAGTTCTATGTCTACTTCGCGGCGGGAGAGCAGGGCAGCCACCGCACGTATGTCATCAGCTCGTCCACACCTGACGCCGACTATTCCGACGCGACCGAGCTGAATCTCCCCGACGGCCAGTGGGCCATCGACGGCACGCTGTTCCGGTATGACGATGAGCTGTGGTTCGTCTGGTCCGGGTGGAAGTCAGACGCGGAGAACTCCGAGCAGAACCTGTACATCTGCCGCATGAAGAGTCCCATGGAGCCCGTGGGCCCCAGGTACATCATTTCGCAGCCGCGCGAGGAGTGGGAGCGAGTGGTGGGGAACCCATACATAAACGAGGGGCCCGAGGCCATCGTCGACCCGGACGGCCAGCTGCACATCGTCTACTCGGCCGACGGTAGCTGGAGCGACAGGTACTGCCTCGGTGACTTGCGCCTGAAGAAGGGTGGAGACCCCACGAACGTGTGGGACTGGTACAAGTCTAACGGCTGCGTCTTCGGCTTTTGGGAAGACCAGATGATGGACGGGTGGGAGGCGACGCAGGAGATCAAGGGGCCGGGTCACCACACCTTCGCCACGCCTACAGGCCTCATCAACGGGAAGAGCAAACCCGGAACGGACTACGAGTTCATGTATCACGGCGTTCCCGAGGGAACCCCGTATGAGTGGGGCAACCGCAAGTGGTATGCCGGCACCTTCCGATGGGTTGAGGGCGTTGAGTACACGCGCGCGAATGTGCCAGGTCCTACGAACGATGTTGGCTGGGGCCTGAGGTTCAATGAAGACTGAAGGGCGATTTCTCAGTGATATGGGCGCTGTAGTGGCTTGCATTTCATGCCGTCTAGTTCTTGGGCTCTTTGTACAAGGGTTGGGGGTTGATTGGGATCATACTCCGTTTAATCTGCTTCTTAGATGCATTATCTCCTAGCCAAGAGCCATGAGTTGTTATTTTCTTCTCTATATGACCTATCTAATAGGCGCTTAATGTGAATAGCAAGTTTGATAGACCGTTTGACCTGGCAGCTTATGGCGACTTTCGCATAGATTATCGTCGTATTTTCATGATTTGATGATGAGCGCTACTCTACTACGACTCGACCAAAACTCTTGACGGAAGGCCGAGTTACACACCGCCCCTAAGTGTACATTGTTTAAAGATTGAATATGACAGCGATTTAAGGTGTCGCTACTGGGGTACTAATGTTCTTCGTCTTCATTGTGCCTTGCCTGAATATCCCACATGTGTGATCATCCCCGCTCTTCACCCCATCCCGCCCTGGCCGTCTACTCTCCTCTGCGTAGTTCTTTAAGGCGCCAGGGCGCCACTGCGTATCCTCAGGCCTCGAATAACTACGGGTGTGACTTGGCCCTGCCTCCCTAGTCATGAGATGCCTTGGCTCGATTGAACTCCTCTAGTCCATGTGTCCAGACGGAGAGTTGGCGAAGCATTTCGGAACCCTGAGCCCCTGCTACCTCTAGCGGCTCGATCAACCACGACGCCAAATCCTCGACTTTATATTGGCCCAAAGGTCCCCGGCCCGTCCTCTCGTAGTAGCCTTCCACCTCATCAAAAACGTCCTCCTCGTAGCTTCCCACCCCGCAGCTTACAAACCCGATTATACCGTCGCCTAGCAGGTATTGGCTATAGCTGCACTTGGCCTCTGGCATGGACAGCCATTCACCGTGCTCTATCATGCTCCACCTAGGGCAGAAGTGGCGGGGAAGGTAGCAGATCTCGCACCCGTTGCGGGGCAAGAAACCATCTTCATACAATATCTCACCCAGCCCCTGATCAACGTGGTCTGCGCCACCCCTCTTGCACTGTCGTAGTGTATGGCGTATGTGGGTGTCGGCCAGGCCGCGCCCGGCACAGAAGGTACATCTCCCCACGAGCCACTCCAGGGCAGCCCTCCAGTCCTGGACCTCCAGCTCGTTGTCCCAGCGGTCCGGTCCGTCGGAGTCGGGAGTCATGACATCGTGTTCCACCGGCGCAGGTGGCTGGCGCTTGCGGTAGTTGAAGGCTATGATGAGCTGGTCCAGAACGTATACGATTCTAGACACCCAGAAATCGTCTAGCGATCGCATCCGCTGCTCTAGCCACCGCCGCGCCTGCGTCTCGGATCTGAGGTGCACCCCGTTGTAGTCCAGCGCGACCTTGGTGAGGACCTTGCCAAGGAATTGGTTGTCATACGCGCAAAGGGCCGCAATCATCCTCCGAACAACTGGCTTAGTTCTGCAATATCCGTCCGCGTCCTGGTTGGAGTCGTATTCCCTGATCAAGGCTTCCTGGAGCCTCATATCACCCTGCTCATATCCCGCTTTGTAGATCTGGTGGCCCTTCCTTATCTCGTCGCAGACCGCCGACCCGTGAGCACATGTGCTACAAAACCCTCGTGCACCAAAGTATCGCGGGATCTCCAGGCTCTCGAGCCACCGGAGAATGCGCCTTGCGGCGGCACCGGCCGACCACCGCTCGCACGTCTCGAGGCTGTGGTCCGGCTCTCTCTGCCCTGTCTCCGCGAAGCACAGCTCGCAGCCGACAAACCTCCAATCCTCGGTAGTATCATGGACGTGGCGGAGCCGTCTCTTAAACCGGAACCACGAGTTGGTGTTGATATAGCTGTCCGTGTTCGTTGCGCTGCCATCATCACTGACACCTACTTCTTCTATAACCACCTCCATGTCGCTCCCGCTCAGGGGACGGGTCTTGGCCTGCATTCCGCGAAGGTGCGACATGATCTGCTGCAGCTCTTCGGCTGCCCCAATACTTGGCGCCTCTAAAATGCGGCCGAAAGGCGGGTCACCGCTCCATCCGGGCAGGTCCTGTTGTTCGCCTAGCCGCCGTCTCTTCCGGCCTCCCTCGTGCGAAGGGAGATTGTCGATATTGGTGTGGAGGGAGGGGAGATTGTCTTCGGCCATGGTGCCTACTTAGCCTATTGGTTCAACAGCTCAGCCCGGTAAGGCTTAAACTTGAACAGGTAGATTTTGAAGTTAACTAAGCAACGATGTCGTGATATGTGTACAGACAGAAAAGGGGGTAGAATATCCAAGTTGAAGAACCCCGCTTTGAGTATCTCAAAAACTCCCTTTGGGCTTCCAGGTGGGGTAGGGCTGAAGCGGATCTCAATCATAGCGGCAGGATACGTATGCACGGGCCAAAGTGTGGTTTTGACATTGCCATTCGTTGGAATGGGCTGGGGGCTTACAAGGGTGTGAGATGGTTTGTGCAAGAGGCCAGGGGAACTCACGTAAGCGTGTCTCAAAGCCCCTGAAAGTGGGAAATTCAGTTTCTTATAGAAGCTCCCAGGACCGTGAAATAGACTGGCAATGAACAATATTAAGGCTGCGGCCGACTCATGTACAAACCACCCCTCTGGCTAGTAGGAACCTTGAGAGACAGTTCGTGGGCTTCCTGACCCCGGAGAGTTCCGCACAGGCCAGACGTCAATGACCGAAAACGGCCGGTACGGTGAATAAACTTAGTATGCAGATTCTGATATGTGTATCTATCAGTTCCCCAGTACAGTTATGTAGAGGGTCTGGCACCCGCAGCCCTTGACAGAAATAGTTTCGAGGTCGGGCTTCCAGCGATTCCAACACCATTCTACAGAAGAGTAGATCCAGGCCACGGCAGGCAAACGTGGGGAAGCGGAGGGGGGTTGTAATGTGGCGGCCCGAGCTTCCTCATTAGGCTTCTCGGTCTCTACTGGACAGAAAAGTTCGGGGGATCTTTTTTTGGGGTGGGGGTTTTTTTCTTGGGTTGGGGTTTGGGGGGGGTTATCGAGAAATTTGGGGCAGGAGAAAGTGCCCGGCTGAAGATCCCTCTGCTAATAATGCAAAGGATGACGGCTGGTCAAGTACTTTGATTATTTGATTAAGATAATGTCTTTTTGAACGTACACCGTCTTAAAAGCGTGCTGTTTAAGTTCAAGCTGACAGTAGAGCTCGGCCCAAGGGACGCGGATGTTATCACCTATATACTGGACTCGTAGAACACAACGTATTTCGCATTATTCGTCGTAGTCTTCAGTACTTCAACTCCATTGATCCTGTTCAATCTGAAGAATGTGCCCAAGAACCCAGTTCTGGTCATTAACAAACGGGTCAGGATAGTGCGCCTCGCCGCCGTTGACGGACAGCGGGTAGATCCACGCGCAGCCGGCCGGTCGAATACGTAGCCACTCTCGCTCTAGAGCTTGAGAGAAGCAAAGTTGTAGTATTCTTCCAAGGATGTTCGCAATTTCGTGTCTTTGGGGTACCTTCACAGGTACTGAGTCATAAGGATTCCCATGCCGACACGCTTGCGGCCGGCGTTGCGGTCCGATGAGGTAACCCATCCGGCGATAACTTGGGCTTGGGTGTCGAAGACATATAGGTACCATCTGCAGGGTCATCAGGATCCGAGGTCTGTTGGTTTTCAACGATGAGATTGACTCGCTTGGCGATAAGCTTGTCCAGCGGCAGCACCGTGTTGAGGTAGATAGTGGAATTGAGGTTGTTCTCGTGCATTATGACTATGTCCTCCTGGCCAAGTTCCGTACCGGAAAATTCGTACTTGCATGATTCGCTGGAACATTCCAGTGATTAGCCGTTGACTGAGTCGACAGGCCCCGTCATGCTGATGTTGACGCTCTCGCCCTTAAAGATGATGTAGATAGGTGCGTCGAAGCGGATGAACTGGTCGGAATAGCTGGAACACTTGCTAAAGAAGTACCTCCAGTCGCCATGCCGAAACAATGCCCAGGAGAGAGTTATGGATCCACGGGGTTTAAGTGAGCAAACGACAGGGTGGAGGAAAAAACGCCCTGTGTGCTGGAGGAGGTGATGGTGTCTCGACTCTTAACACTGTACCCGGCTAACGCCTCTTCCGTCACGACAAGTCCCAGTTTCCGGTCATTGCCGCCCATTTGGTCCAGCTTTACCCACACAGTAGCGGCCCCGTTTGCCGAGATATGGGCGTCAGAACGGGCAGCCAAAGCATCCGAGGTATTCGTGTAGTGGTCGTTGAACGGCGTGTAGATCCTCAAAGATGTCGCACCTTTCTTGCTCAGGTCAACCGACTCGGTCCCCCAGTTCTCAAAGGTGTACGTCTCGCGGAATGACCCCTCTTTGGACTCAAGCCACCTCGAGACTTGAGGAGTCAAGTTGCCAAGCTCATATTGGGCCACGTGGACACCATTCTCAATGAATGAAAGATGGGGATCCATCCAATGGTAGCGATGGAGTCTGTTCGAGCCTACATCGACGTACCTGAGGCCCCGGCGGCTTCCGAGGGGCTGCCAGGGGGTGTTAGCGGTAGAGCTGACACAGTTCATTCCATTGCCGCTCTCCATACCAGTGATTCCTACGACGGAGCCCATGGAGTCGTCAATCTCGACTTCGAAGCCGTGGTTTGATATTTTCAGGCTGTTAATGCAGGCGGAAAGGAAGGCCAAGTCCGCCAACAAGGACCTCATGGCTGCAATCTGGCTTAAAATGGATCTCGGACTGGTAGTATCAGAGGCTGAGCAATGACAGCTATACGGCTTTCGATAATGATTTTACCAAGAAAAGCTGCAGCAATCAACCGAGATATGTATCTTCCAAGGTGAAATTAACGGTTATGCAGTACGACGGAAGAGCTGATGGCCATTCCCCCCTGTAGAGCATCTGTTCTTGATGCAGCTCTTTCCGCCGTGGGGTCCTCCCGTTCTCTAGAATGGGTTAGAGCGTCCAACCCCGCGTCCGGGAGCTTATTCCGCAGACATTCCCGCATTTCCGTCTCGGGTCAAATCTCTATCGATGGGGATAACATCACAAGGATCTTGACATTTGTTACCCGGAAGTATGGAGGAGGACCTCTTATCGCCCTTCCATTTTATTATTTAACGTCCCGCTCCTCCCTTTCGGATGGCCGAAGAACATTGTACGAGGCCCCAGCTTACATTGCTCATTACGACGATAGCAGAATGACAGCATAGCAATGTTTCCCCGTTTGGGGCGGTTGAATTTGAAGGGCAAAGCCTTACCCGACTTCGTCACAACCCATCGCAATACCCGTGCCGCGAGAACGTCGTTAACTACCCCTTGTCATATCTTAGCTCGTATGATGGGGACATGGCCCGCGGGAATGAGACAAATACATGGCACGTCCGAATGCGAATGCGAGCTTGCATTACTCAGTTTGATCGAAATTCATATCTATGGCAGCTTACGTATACGCCACGCCGGCAGGGGTCCAGCGGAATAGGGTACATTGCATATAGTGTTTTCCTGCCAAGACTAGAATCATGTCTAAATCCCAGCACCAATAATAAAAGCAGACCAGAATCGGATAATGGGCGGCTCTATGCTCCCGGATGTACCGGAAATCCCCGAGGCGTGCGCTCTTTTTCGACGTCGGTTGGGGAGAGGGAATCACACATCGCGGCGCCACCACCCACTGTTTGTACTAGTCGAAGTTCGATTGACACTCCCGGGAACATTCTCCACTCTCGAGTCGTTTCTTGTTTGCCTGGCAGCAATTCCGTAATTGACTGCCTAATTTAATCCCCCAAGTTCCCTGGTTCGGGCGGCGGCATGGAAAACGGGCGCGAGGGCAACCGACAGGTGCCGGATACGCTTCCGGCCGGTGTCTTAGAGGCTGCGAAGAACGACAGCCGTACAGCAGAATCGAGTTCTGAGCAGGCTGCTGAGACAGAGTACATGTCGGGATGGCGTTTGTATATGCTAACCGCAGGGTTTGTCATCCCTGCCTTCGCCTCCGCTCTCCCTACCCCGTCGAGCACTCTGTGCTAAAGCTCAGCCCTCCCGCAGGATGTGGATCGCCCTATTCTTGTCCACACTAGAGACCACGATCGTTAGCACCTCCCTGGTCACTATAGCAAACTCATTAAGTGGATTTGAAGAACGCAACTGGGTGGTTACGGCCTATTTTCTCACATATACTGGTATGAACACGCGCTATGAAAAGAAGGTTGCGACGCTGTCACAGCCAATGCTAATATATAAGACCCCAGGCTTTCTCGTCATCTATGCTAAGCTCGCTAGCATCTTCGGATCAAAGACAATGATCCTCATTGGCCTGTGTCTCTTCACAGTTTTCTCCGTTGCCTGTGGGTTAGCGAAGGCCATGACACAACTGTAGGAAAACATTCAAAATGTAACAAATGGCGCAGCCTACCGACTAATGAATGATAGGATAATCCTGCGAGCCTTCCAAGGCATGGGCGGCTCGGGCATCTATTCGATGGTTCTCGTCATCGCACCGAGTATGGTCCCCCCGACCGAGTACGGCAAGTTCATTGGGATCATATCTTCCGTATTCGCTCTTTCCAGCATCGTGGGACCACTGGTTGGGGGTGCCATAGCTGATCATAGTACGTGGAGATGGGTATTCTTCCTGAAGTGAGTCGAAAGCTAGATATTCCGAGAACCCCTGATTGTGCACGCTAAGATTCATTCAAAGTGGGCCGCCTGGGGCATTGAGTATCCTTTTAGTCGCCATATTCCTGCCTTCAAGTAAGGGAAACAGGAATTCCAGCCTTGCGACGAGGCTCAAAACCAAGTTCTCCCGCCAGGCTCTGCGGAGGGTTGACGTCCTGGGCATGTTCTCCCTCCTGGCCGCATCTGTCCTTCTTGTCTTCACTCTGGAATCGGGTGGCACCCAGTATCCATGGGATGGACCGGTGACGATATCCACATTCGTAATATCAGGCGTTTTGTGGATCGTCTTTATCGCATGGGAGATATACATGAAGCAGGCCAAGAGAACTCAAGAGCCCGTGTTCCCGATGGGCCTTCTCAAAGACCGGCTCCTCGTTAGCCTGATGTTGTATGAAGCCCTCGCCTATTTTCGCTTCTAGTGCTTTGCGCTAACCTTCCTAGAACTACTTTCTTCGTCGGGTTCCCCTTTGTTGCTATCTTGTTCATCATCCCGCAGCACGCCCAGGTTGTGTACGGCCTTTCTGCGGTGCAGGCTAGTTTGTCAGTACTGCCACTGCTTCTAACGTCTCCGGCGGCTACACTTGCTTCTGGTATCCTGACCTCCACATTAAACGTCCCACCGACGTACCTCATCATCCTCGGAACAGTTGTACAGGCCATTGGGGTGGGACTCACAATCAAGATCCCTTTAGCCGGCACTCAGATATCCGCACAGCAATACACTTTCGAGGCAATAATGGGAGTTGGTTTCGGGCTGACACTCAGCACCGTGTACACTCTTGGCCAATTTATCGTTGAGAAGGAGGACGCAGGTAAGGAGCCCTTCTCTTCCTTATTGTTTAGACTGGCTCTTCTGCTCTTAATCGTCTAACATTGGAAATTCAGGCGTCGTCATGGGAGCTCTCACGCAGGTCCGGTTACTCGGGGGAACTGTGGGCTTGGCGATATGGTATGAATTCTAGCCGCACAACCAGAGACGGGATATGCCCAACACAAGTGCTGACAAATTCCTTAGCTCTGCCCTCCTTAGCAACGACTTGAGGGATAAGCTCGCTGGGATAATCACGCCCGAGGAATTCCAGAGTATATCGGAGACGCTGGGATCGATAAGCGCGCTGGGCGGGGAACATGCGGATAGAGTGAAATACGCGTTTGCCGTTGGATACAACAAGCAGTTCCAGGTCCTAACCGGGTTCAGTAGCGCGGCGCTTCTAGCGTCATTGTTTCTTATCAGCCGGCACCCAGTCACTGCCAGGGATGTCGTGAAGAAGCGCTCTCAAGAAAGCCGTGGTCACTCGTACGAACCAGCCAACAAGCGGAGTCGATAATAGCGAAGGCACCCTAGTTAATGCCCATGCAAGAAATCAGGAGATGATGTTGCCTGTCAGATGAGATACTTGCTCAATATGGACTCGACAGAAATATGTACAAATCGTTAGGCGTTTTCGTCCTGGGATCGTGGAATTCTGAGGTGTCGAATTACTTTGGCTAGCCATCAAGCGTGTTCCAGCGGGGCGAATGGGGCCGGCCCTCACACGCGCAGTAAACTTGCTAATATTCCTACATGGTGAGTTAGCTGTGGGTGCAGGATACTATGATTTTCGCCTCTGAAGGCAAGATGTTTGGTCTGCTTTATCGACAGAGCATGGTCTCGAGCTCGGGGGAAGCAAATGCTCAACCAAGATCCATTGCCATCAGGCTAAACAGGATCGTTCGCACCCAGAAACCAAGAATGAACCATTTAACTCGCCTCAATTGAAACGCGAAGCACATTGGAGCGGTGTAAGAGCCATTTCATTATCATTTGTGCATTGGTGAGGGGGTGCTTCACTAACTGAATTGGATTGTTTAAGGGCCGAGTTCCTGTGAGCCCGTTGACGATCCTGCTATCCCCCATATTTTTCTTGGAGTGGACCTGATCAGGGTATTGGGATGTACATCAAGGAGTGACATCTAATCCGTATGGCGCAAAACCCCCACAAGTTACTATGGGGCCATGGAGTATCAGGATTTGGAATGCCCATGCTATAGCCTATAAGGACGTCTACAGTACACTCCCTCCGTCCCTGAGATAGGAATAGACTACAGGCCACAGGGGTTTGAAATGTTAATTCAAGTACGACCCACATATGCTGAATCTTCCGGATCAGAAGTGCTTTCTCACATTACTACTATAGGAAAATATTTCCAGACCAGATCACAATCAGTAAATCTATCTAAGTCAATTTTTTAAGGCCCAGAACCTCCTTTGCTAATGTTTCCACTGTCTATATGCCCATACACTACAGTATTTCAGCTCAACCCCCCCAGACCCCTAGGACCCCGTCACCCCCTATCGAGGCCCGTCAACGTCACCTCTCTCAAGACGATCGTATTAAGATCCAAACCCTCCAGAGGTACGCAGAAGAGACCTACTAATGCATTGCAGATACCCTAGGATTTACTAGGCGTCAAGTTCAAACTGCATGTACCTCTCCAGTCACTCGAAGGAAAGGGGCTCGCAGAGGTTCTTACACTCTGGGGCCTTAAGAACAACGTCAACTTATTAACTGGTTCCTTAGTGACAAGGCCTTCCGGTATATTGCATGGCAGGACCTACTGTTCCTAGTGCCTCAGCCTCTATATAAGTACAGTGCATATGCCCCCTCGAATGTTTTACAGGACAAGGGCTATAAGAGAATTTACACGCCCGTACAAAATCCACCTCACAGACGCCCAAAAACGAGCCAGCATACAATTTGCTAGGGATCAGCTTGACCTACGTCCTGATCCTAGAGACTGGGAGAGTGTTAACTTCTCTGATAAAACCTGGGCTACAAATGACCCTATGTTAAAGCAGTGGATCAAAATCCATGATATAGAGGATAGAGATACCTGGGCTCTTCTGCGACGCAAGCCAACTGGGTGGATGTTTCCTAGTATGGTTGCTGGTAAACAGAAGGGCCGAGGCCACTTCTGGGAGAAGGAATGGGGCGGTATTACGCGAGAAAAGAATCGCCGTTATTTCCTACCTCTTGTCTCTCAGTTCTATCATAAAACTGATACACCGCGAGCAACTCTATTCATGCATGACAATGAATGCTTCAGCACGCACAGCTGGTGACACAACTGCTGCCCTTGATTCTATGAGAATCCCACTGATGAAATGGCCAGCTAAAAGTCCTGATCTCAACCCTGTAGAGAATGTATGGCTGATATGAAGCATCATTTAGAAGTACGGTTTGACCTTCAGAAACTGAACCAACGGCAGCTACGGGCTGCGATTTATAAGGCTTGGGAGGCAGCTGACCCGGCAGAGCTGCAGAGATACGCACATAGAATGGTATCTCGACTCTATCAGGTACTTGAAAACAAGGTGGAAGTATTAGTTACTAGTTTGCGCATTGAATTTCTTAGTTTATGTATGTATATATACTTTTATTTTAATTAGATATTACCTTGGGCTGATGTCAAAATTAACATTCCAAATCCCTTTGGCCTGTAGAGGCAGGCCGCAGGTCTCCTGCTATTCCTAACACCTTTTCATCCTATGTACATTCTGCGCGCATTCTTAGCCCGACGGATACTCATCTCCACTATTAACACTAGAAAAAGGGGACTGAGGAGGCGAAGAGCAGGCTGTTTATCACGCAGAGAGATTAACCCAGGCAACATATCGCACTCAGGCCGCCGCCAGGCTTTGCTTGGAGAGTTGGGGTGGAAACATGTTGGCGAGGGTGCGGGTCATTATAATCCAACCGTGCAGGTGAGGAGCTGGTCCCGCGCACCATAATTAACCGGCGCGCCAGAACGGATTGAGACTCCACAGCACTGCCGATCACAGCCTTGCTCGAATCCAGACTTCCAAGCCTGGGGCCAATCTTTCCTTTTCCTGCATGTGAATGGCGCTAAATACACCACACAGGGGACGTGCAGGCCGCAGTGACGTCATTTCGCCTTGATTGACGGCCACTGCGCCCCTCACATCCACAATCCTTCCGGAAGGGGAGGTGGGAATGAGATTGGCAGCAAGGCTTTCTTGTCACTAAAAATAGAAAGTACATAGTCTTCGTCCAGAAACGTAAAAGCCAAGAGCATTGGTGTTTCGGCACTTAACCTCTTCATCTCAGGTCTGGCAGATCCACGTGCTCGCGCTCTGCTTGTGATGCTGCGAGACCATGACCGGATATTCTCCTGGAGCTGCATCCACAGCCGTAGTGGACGGCGACTCCGACTCCTCGCCGCTCGCCGGGTTCGACAAGATTACGCAGCCCGCTCCATGGCGCAAGAAGCCCTTCCTCCGAGGCGCGCCGAGCCAGGCGTGGAGGGACCTCCGGTCCGCGCAATGGGGAAAGTCCGGTCTATGGTTTCTGTACATCATCTGGCTGGCATTCATAATCTTCTTCCTGGCTAACCTCGGGTGGGTTGCTGGCCAACGCTCCAATCTAAGAGGCTCGACATGTCGTCCCGACGGGTCGTTTTCGCCGACTGGGGACGAGCTTAATTTGTGGGGGCCGTCCGCTTTCTTCCAGATATCCTTGGCAGATGGAGAGTATTCCTTCTCAAATGTCAAGATCTTGGATATCGCTGTCCAACTGGTGCGTCTGCATTCTACTTAGTTTCGTCGCCATAATTCTTTTAACCGGACCGGGGGAGTTAAGGCGTTCGTGGGGCTTAACTAGTTTGCGTTTATCTGCATGTCACTTCCGTTTGGATTGGTTCTGACTTAGGTTCCTCAGGTTGTGGGGCGAGGCGGGCAGGTTCTGCTTGCCTTCTTATCCTGGAAGGCATTCAGAAACTTCTTCACTGTGAAGATGACCAAGGACCCCATCACGTTCGCCACATTCTTTGTAGTGTTCCTCCAGCCGGAGCCGACGCTCCTCTCCACTCACAGGCTCATCCGGGACTTCACTCTCCACCGGCGCCCGGGGTCCATAGCCACGACCATATTCATCCCCATCACCATTATATTCACGCTGGTCTTTCCTACCGCCGTGAATTCCATGACCGGTTATATGACGGTAAACTACCCGTACGTCGAGGACCGCGATGAGAAGATGCTTCCCTACGGCAACTTTGACAGGGTTGCATACGTCATCCATGACGGCGAGAGAATCAACAAGACGGATGATCTTATCATCCCTTTCCACGCGAATAGTAACGTCAACCCCACTCCCAGCGCTCCCCCCCTTTTTTCCCTTTCTTTTCTCCGGCCCCAAAACAACAACGAAGCCGCATAGCGCGTCTTCAATAGGCTGACACAGCCCTCAGGTCCGGTTATTTCAGACAGCCTGTGGTTTAATTTTAAGTGCGGGAGCGAGCCTGGCAAGATATCGGACGAGCCAGAGGGCTGCGACTTACTGCGAGCTGCTTCACGCTGTACGTGAGATCCCATTTCCCACCTAGGCAAACAGGCGCCCATACATAGATCTTGTACGCATTCTAACTGTAACGGCACATAGATACGGAAGAATACGGCTTCTTCGGACTTAAGGACGAAGCGACAATCTGGATGGGGGACGTGGAGCTTGATCCTCCGGCATTGAACGTGTCCGGCGCCTACTTCAGTGTCGGGGACGATGACTATTATGGGCGGGACTGGAGAGATCCGAGGGATGGCGGCAGCTATCCTTTTGTCTCGGTCGAAAATACGCTGTACGTCTCCGGGGGGGAGCTGTACGACATGTCTTACATGCTGGAGCACGGCAAGTGCCAACCGTCATCGGAGGTAAGTCAATTGAGGTTGCTCGAGGAATGACGTGAGGACATAGTAGTGGTGAGTTGGGGGCATCAAGAGCGAAGTGCATGTCTAAGACAACAATGTGGAGGCTAACAACCTGGACCAGAGCTACAGGTGGGGCGTCTCCTTCGCGCAGCTCTTCATCATGTTGATCGCCCTCTTCATCTGGTCCGTCGGCACTAGCATCATGTGGTTCAAGGGCCACCGCCGCCTCCCGCTCGTCGACCAGCCCGAGATTCCCAACGGGTGGCGCGCTATTGTCGAGCTGGCGCGGGCGATGGAGGCCGAGTTCCGCTCAGCGGGCATCGACATTACGGCTCTCACCGACGCCAAGGTCAAGCGCGAGACCAAGAAGAAGCTATGTGGCGGTTCCGTCTCGTTCCAGGAGCACCGGCTCTCGAGGGGTGAAGGGGATCTGGGGCCGGCAGCGTGGGCGTGGTTGAAGAAGGAGAAGTGGTGGGTTCTTTTGTCTGCAGGTCCGCTTGTCGTCATGTTTGTTGATCTCATATCCGGCAATTACCTCTTCCCGAGTATCATGGTGGCTATTTTCTGGTCGGTTGGGGGAAGCACTACCGTCGCGCTCTGGTTGGGGAATACGCTGGGGAGCAGGGTATTCATGCTCTCTGTGCTCTTGCTGGTTGTGTGTCTTCCGGTATGCACCGTGCTGGGGATCCGTGGTTTATCCGTATAATAAATACGCCGGCCGAGCGACATTGCAAATTGGCATGTAGGGCATATACCCTTAAATGAATAAAAGTGTTAGAGTGTCTCAATGGACGGCCTATGGTTCACGGCCTTTTTTCTAAGGTTTGTGGTTTAACAACTAGTGACTAGTTTGGGTGAAATTGGTGGAATCAATGGGCATTTGCTTGAAGCTTGCCCAATGTTTATTTGTACCTCCGGATGCAAACAGTCCCCCTGCATCAACGTACTCGTCCCACATCACCATTGCGACTTTGGCCGAGTTGGTAATGCCCTCACAGAATACTCCCCCAAAGTGACGTTATTTATTCTTTTCGTTTCCAATCCAACTGATACGCATTCTGGCTATGTGTCGTGATACATGCTAGTCATGTAACTGTCTGTTACCGCACCATTGCTATCTACTCATTCGCAGCACGGGCCGTCAGAGAGAAAATAATTAGACTCTCGGCCGTTTGTAAGCCATCTCTCTAAAGCAGCGTAAATTTTTTAAATTATGAAAATAGGAGAGACTCCTGCATCTGTGGGAAAGACGCACCCCTCCCTACATAGTGAAGACGATTATTTCAAGGTCAACTGTTCGAACTCACTCTCTAAGCATTCATACCCGTATTCTTTCTGCCAACTTCTAGATGTCATGTTAAGCACCAGGCACTCTCAAGGCAGCCATATCCCAATATGCTTCTATTGCTTCCTCTGCAGAAAGGACCGTACACCTAGTACGTCAGTACCTAGCATGGCTGGGAATGCCTGTCTTCATCAATACGTCTCCAAAATTCCCCACACCGGTATCAGTATCCCCATCCAATATCTGAACCAGAAACTAGTTTATTTGGCTAATGTATTCTGAATAGTCTATTGTGTAGTGGACTGGGGATTGCGAGATTTACGACATCGCCGAGTGGGATGGAAGGCTTCAGCGAGCTAGAGGGAGGGGAGATATGACAGTGGTCCGGGAACGGTCGGAGCATGGGAGCTGATTCTATTGAGAGGTTCCGTTGGTTTCTTTTTCCTTTTTTGTTGGCGCGGGGAAAAGGGGGGGGCCGGAGAAGAGGGGGGAGATCG
>JAMBUN010000177.1:0-29757 GCA_030271035.1 Microascus cirrosus
CGAGAGCCCACCCCCGGAATCGCGACCCAACAACACCTACGCCCCCCCCCCCCTCCCTTTCCTGGCTCCGAGTTTGGGAATTCATAAGAGCCCGGGCAGGAAGGATCTCGCTGCCTACGACCTTGACCCTCCAATTCCCGAAGGAACCAATATACCCCTTCTGAGAGATTGTCTCCTTCGGATGCGGTAGCGGGAAGCTGTCACTGCTCGTTTCTTCTTTTTCCAATTCGGGAAATCGCCTCTCCTTGTGAAGCGAAACCTGCCGGAGAGCCTGTCTCCAGTCCGAATCTCCGTCCCGAACCAAAGCACACGCTTTCTACCCCCTTCAGACAGAGAGTACATGCTCTTACAGGTCTATACCTACACAATCAATTTGTTTGCTTCATCCCGCTCAAGCACGAAAGGGCAAAGGCGGGTCCTTCAAAGGTGGCAATATCCGTCTCTTTGCCCTCTACCTGTTCTTTTGCAACCGGCTTCACACGTATCTCGCTGCTGAGCTATTAATACCGGTTGCCCCCTAGCATATTCGCTCATTTCGAACCATACTACTCCTTGCCCAGTTTATCACGTCCTTCTTGAAGTCACCCACACTCGGGGCTCCCGCTAATCTTGCCATCCATCTACAGCCTGTCAACGCTGACTACAGAGTTGTCCTCGAAGTCCTGCCCCGGATTGGCTATATTGACATACGGGCGCGGGTCTGGTCCGGTCGTCAAGCACCTGGTGCAACTTCCCGATACCAAAGCGGGAAGCCTTCACCGCTCAGCCCACAATGATCTCTCTCACCTCCCTCCTCAACCCGGCGCCCCCGGGCTCCCTCTCGCACCCAAGCCCGATGGTCTCGCCCGCAACGTCATACTCAGAGATCGAAACCGTCGCTTCCCTCGACAGGCCCGAGTTCTCGAGGATTCGCGCTCGCGAGGCAGGACGCATCACGAAGCCCGCGCGTCCCCGAGGACTGATAACGCACCATCCGTTCGAGGAGCTAGACGAGGCGTCGGCGAAGGAGGTTGCCCGGTTCCAAGTCACTCCGTTTGGGAGGATCCGGGAATCCTGTGCCCATATTCCCTACAACAGCGGGAAGAAGGATTTTTTTGATAAAACCGGCAGGGAGAGCTTCGAAGGTATGTCCTCCCGATGATTGTTGTGGTTGGTCAGTCCGGCGCAAATGCATACTAACACCTGTGTTTCTCCCAGTGTTCAAGTACGACTTCAAAATCCCAGGGGATGACACTGAGTACACCGTCATGTGGGACTACAACATCGGGCTTGTGCGCATGACTCCCTTTTTCAAATGCTGCCAGTATGGCAAGGTATACAGCGGGATTTCTCCCCCATATTATTACTGGGGATGGCTAACTTTCGGCAGACTATGCCTGCAAAGATGCTCAACATGAACCCCGGCCTGAAGGATATAACACACAGCATTACCGGTGGTGCCATATTAGCCCAAGGTAAGCCCACCTCCCCCTTCTCAACAATAGCGTAACACGAACTATTCCGCAACAGGGCCCTCAATAACAAACTGGCTAACGCTATCGCCGTCAGGCTATTGGATGCCCTACAGCTGCGCCAAAGCTGTCTGCGCCACGTTCTGCTACAAGATAGCTGGCGCTCTCATCCCCATCTTTGGTCCGTCCTTTCCCTCCCTCTGCGCGCCCCCAGACTCCCCAGACTACGGCCGCATGACCATCAACCCGTCCATAATTGCGTCCGCCACCCGCGAGGCCGAACTCAACCGCCGCCACCAGCTTAGCCTTCACACCCCTCGCAGCGGCATCCTCTCGACCTCCAACAGCCCCCGCCGCAGAACTCCCGCGCGGAGCACACCCGAGAGGGATCTTTACCAGATCAACCGCTCAGCCTTCCAGCATCAGGCCCGCCTGGGCCTACACGGGGGATCCTCGTGCAGTCCGTACAACACTGATTCGGACGAGGGATGCCGCTCCGTGCCAGACACTGTTGCCGGCTCCTGGAGTTCTAGTTCGAGCAGCTACCTGTACACGTCTCATGCCCGCCCGTCAGGCTGGACGCCTGTGAATCACTCCGTGCCCGCGACGCCGCTCCGAGAGGACCTGGATATCCAGCCTTGGGCCAGCAGCATCCCGCGCTTCGCGCCGCAGGACGACCCTCGGTTAAGGCCGTGGAAGGGACATAAGAGGAAGAGGTACGTCGATGAGGGCTCGGACGCTGGGTATGAAGGCGGGGCGGAGAGCCAGGCGAATAGCCCGTCCATGGGGGATGGGAAGGGCGCTGTGGGCAGTGATAAGAAGGGGGCGATGAGAGAGGAGGCGCTGCTGCTTTTGAACCTGAGAACGCAGAAGACAGCGGTTAAGTGTACGGATATGCTAGTGGAGGGGTTGCACGGGGCGAAGAGGAGGAGGGCCTGTTCTGTGTGAGAACCTCATCTGGAATAGGCTCGTTGAGCCGAGCAATCTTCAGTGGCGCCAGGAGGTTCCTTTTTTGCATTTCTTTCTTTGTTCTTTCACGTGCTCGCTCTCTTTTTTTTTTTGGATCATGTTTCATAACAGCATTGAAGCAGCTTTTCATCAAGGGTTGGTGGAAACAGTCCTACGGAATGGGGTGAATAAGGGCTTGGATATCGGTCGGTGGCCGGGAGATCGGTCTCTTACATCACTTTTGCATTTTCTTAGCTACTCTGGCAAATAGACATCATTTCGTTCCACATGCATACCGCAGTGCCCCAAAGTGTCACTCTCCAATCGCCTTCCCTTCCTTCCCCTTCGCCTCCTTTGCCTTAGCCTCCTTAAATGTCTTCACCCACCCCTCTGCCTGCCCCGCCGGTACTACAAAGATCTTCACAACCTGATCCACGACCTCTACCTTGCCGCCCCCAAGTACCTTCAGAAGCGGCACCTTCTTCCCCATCTTGACCAGACCCCCAGTGATGGTCTCGACGTAGCACTCCACCTTGTCGAGCTTGTACTCGCCCTTCGTATCCCACGGCAGGGGGAACACATACCCCAGGTGATCCGCCAGTGTCTCCTGCTCGTTGAACGCCTTGATGAAGTCCGTCTCGTAGTGAACGGGGTAGAACAGCATTGCAGGGAAGCTGATAGTGCTCCGTGGGTCCTCTTCGTCCGGAACAAGCCGCACCCTCGCGTCCTCCATATCAGGCGGCCGTTCCGTTTCCCGCATCTTCACGCCCCTAGCCTTGATCGCCGCGGTCAACACCGCCTTCTTCCTCCTCTCCCTCGCTTCGCGCTCCTCCTTCACCCTCTTCAGCTCCTGCAGGGTCTTATTCCGCTTAATAATCTCCTCCGCGAGGCCCTGCAACGCCTTGTTTTCGCTATCCAGCGTTAGGCCCCTTGCACAGGCCTCGTCCGCCTCCTCGACCCTGTCGACCTTCAGCAGCGCCCTAGCGGAGCGGTACCATGCCTTGACGTTCAAGGGGTTGATCTTCAGCGCAGCTGCGCAGTCCAGCCAGCAGCTCCGGTAGTTCTTCAGTTCGAGGTGACTCGCGGCACGGTTAACGTAGAGCACCTCCAACACCGCCCTCTGCTTCTTGATGTCCTCCTCCGAGTCCGGCACACCCTCCTTCTCTCCCATCGTCACTTCCCCGTGTCTCCGCTTCCTCTCCTCAAGCCAGATGATGTTCACACCCTTACCGTAGAACTCCACCGCGTCACGCAACTTCTTCCCCGCGAAACACTCGTTCCCGCGGTCCTTGAAGTCGGTGGCGTTCTCAAGAGGCGTGCCTTCATAAGCAAGGGCCTGCAGCGCGGCAATGTCGTCGTTCTCCTCAAGCTCGGTCATGAAGAGCGGCGACTTGTTGAACTCAGCGAAGACCTCGTCCACGCTGGGGCGAGGAGCCTCCTCGGGGCCGATGATGGGCTTCTTGGGGGCTGTGGACTCTTTTGATTCCTCGGTGGCCGGAGGAGGAATATTTGGGGTTTCCGAGGACTTCTTCTTGGGCTTCGGGGGCTCGGTGAAGTTCATGTTTTTGTCCATCCTTTCGACGATTTCTTCAAGATGCATCTTGGCGGTGGTGAGGCCGTGGCACTCGGTCTACTGATGTGTGTAGTTTCCGGTTTGAGGCAAATTGCGCTCCTATCCAATGATACGGCTCTTCTTCTTGCGACGTCTCTCACCAAGCCGGTTTCCTTTCGTTGGGTGGTTTCTGGTGCCAGACTGATATTGGCGGGGGTTTGATGAACCTGGTCGTCCAGCGTGAGCGTCTGGGGCTGAATAAAACGGCCCCGCCAAAACTGCTTCCTTGTCCGCCACAAGAAAAGGGATGCTTTGGGAGCACTCTCTATTTTGCTCTTGGAGTTTCTCGCTCGTAAAGCTCCTCCCTGGAGGTGGGAAATCGTCCGGTCGTCGCTATGAAGCTCACCCTCAAGTGCCAGAAATTTCAAGGTACGTCGTTTTCGAGTGAGTCCCGGAGACAAACGAGAAATGGCTTCAGTTACCTCACTCAGACGCTCGTTTTCAATCCGTGCTGTGCCTTCCGTGAATCAACTTGAGAAGTGCCACGATATTGAGGTTGCTCTCATTCAGTTCCCACAGAGGCGAGAAATATTTTTTGATTGGTCATGTCCCTGTAGTAAGCAAGCGAACGCTATGGAACTCTCACAAGCACCACATCCAAACCACCAACCCCCTATTCCTCCTTTAGGCCTACCTCTTAGCGTCTCGCCAATCTCAAGCAGCAAGCCATCTGGAATTAAAATTATAAACAACCTTTATTTTATATATGCCTACTCTGTATGAAAACCAAACTCCGTACATACGACCATCATGACACTTGAACGTTTCATGGTTCTTTTTGACTTAATCGCTTGCACCCCAAAAAGCAGACTCCAAGCGCCTGGCAGAACATGACATGCCCAAAGCAATGCAATCAGATACGCACATCCATGAACAACCCCGTATGTTCTGCGTGGGACATCCACAAAACCCTTTTCCTACTTTATGCTCCGATCAGGCCAAAATCCCGTGTAAGGCTCGAGATGCAACACTCAGCGTGTACCTTACTCTTCAATCACTGAATCAACGCTTCGAAAATCATCGACCCCACCCTTGCCTTCTTCATCAGCGCCCGTCCTCGGCCTCTGCACCGAGAAGCACTGGAACGACCCGACAGTGGCTACCACTGCGCTACCAAACCAGGCAATAGCCGTGCAGTCGATCTTAGTCCCCGCAGAATACAGGTACCCTGCAATCGGCGGCGCCATCATCCGGCACGCAGCGCCAGCGCTCGCCGCCAGCCCGTTGACCTTCCCGAGGGCGTTGGGGCTTGGCGTGGCCTCCTTAATGAGGATGAGGAGGAGGGGGTACAGGATGATGGAGAGGATGTTGCGGATCGTGAGGCAGAAGTAGATAGCAGGGTAGAGGAGAGAATCCGGAACGTAGAGGAGGGCGGGGACAATCATGTAAGCGATCGGGTGGAGCACCGTTACGAGGAGGAAGAGGCGGTGGATTCCGATGTTCTCCGCCGCGATGGGGAAGACGACGGCTTGGACGAAGAGAGCGATGACGCCGTTGACAGCCATGATTACACCCACAGACCTTACAGACATTCCCAGTCCTCCAGGAGCATACAAGAATGACGAAGAAGGGCCGCCGAGGGCACCCAGGGCCGACTGAGAGTTGAGCGGGACTCGGTCATCCTCGAGGAAGATGGGGAGCAGGTGGTCGTACGTCATGGAGTGGTACGTAAAGAGGGAGAGCGCGATAATAAGGGACATGATGGACTTGTTGGTGAAGATACTGTGAGACGCCACAGCCTTCGGCGTTCTCTCGGGCGCGGCTGCCGCGAGGGTGGACTCGGAGTCATTGGGGTTGAAGGTCCCGTACGCACCAGATCGCACGTCCACGGCCGGCCGCTTCATGGCGTCCGACGTCTCAATCAACGGCGTTTCAGCCGAAATATAAGTTTCGTCTGGCATAAGGACGCGAGGCTGCATGTCGGGGTGGGTCTCCTCGAGAAGGAAGTATCCCAGTATGACGCTTAGAAGCAAGAGCGCCGCGCAGATGAGGTTCGGCAGGAGGTATGGCAGCCTGTCGAAGAGGCCGCCTTCGGGGAAGAGGTCAGGATACGCCTCGCGGGGGTTCGCAAACGTGCCGCCGATCGCGGGCCCGATGATGGTGCCGACAGACCAAACAAAGGGCAAAACAGAGTATGCTTTGGCTGTAAGTCAGGTTGTTAGTCCATATAATTCAAGTAAGCCCTGGTGGACGGAAGTGAATCGATACCAAAGAGACTTACGCTCGTGTTCCGGCTTGGTGACAAGCTCCCCGACCATGGTCTGTATGACGCCAATGTTGCCGTTCAACAGCCCACCAACAGCCCTGCCAGCAAGCGCGATCCACAGGTTCGATGCGAATCCCACCATGACAAGGCTAAGCAGGGTACCGAAGCATCCCAGGAGGAGGACGGGCTTTCTGCCGACTCGATCCGAGAGGCCTCCCCAGTGCATTCCCGTCAAGGCCTCAGCCAGGGCGAATGACGAGATAAGGAGGCCCGAGTAGAACGACGCATCTTCCTCGCTGCCGACTTCGAACCGCTTGACGAGTTCCCAGGCATATGGAAAGATGGAGGTGAGCGCGATGGGCTCCGCGAGGCGAACAATGGCTGCAAGATGCTGTTAGTCCTATGTGCTTCCTCTTGTAAGTACCCGTTTTCTGGGTTGGGGTTGAGGGAGGGTGGGGGTGCTCACCGAGAAGGAAGAGCTGACCGGTGGGAAAGTCATCAGGGTTGCGAGGACATCTCTGCTTGGTTAGGGTCATTGTTCCTCCTCTTGGTGGTGATCTTACTGTAGACGCAGACACGAACAAGTATGGCTGAACTATCAACCAGCTTGGTAGTCTTGTCCTTAACTGCCCCGGATTTTCCCCGTTGTTAGTGGCGAACGCCCCGCTCCGTGGCTTAGAGGCCTGGAGTCGAGGACGGGAAGACTATGCGCGCCTGGTCCCTGACTTGAGTATGAGTGGGCGTTGTGGAGATGGAGAGAGAGGCGCGCGAGTCACCAGAAGACGGAGACGACAAAATGACGATTGTTGGTATAACTATGGAAGGAGTTATGGAGCCTACGGAGGACAGGAAGGGGGAGGACCGGAGGAGAAGGAAGGCGCGAACGTTTAGTAAATAAATAGATAGCCGAGCGGAGGAGGGAACACCGAAACCTGGCGTGTTTTCGCCGTCGTCCCATGCCTCTATCGAGACCGGTTGTTCAGGGTCCTCGCATTTCAGCATTTTTTTTCCCTGTCACAGGAACAGACCGTGGCATCGGAGGCATGTGCAAGTCATTCCCTCGATACACGGTGTACGGCGTACTGAAGACAAGAGCCCTAGCCAATGCCGTCCCTTGACCGCTCACTGAGAGTGGGGAAGAGGACGCTTCGATAAGGCATGGCCTGCGCTAGCGCAGCGGGAAGGAAGGACGTTGGTGATGGCGGGGGCGTGGTCACAAAGAAGACTCGAGAAAGTTGAACGCCACCCAATAGCAGTGGAGAATGAGTCGTCAAGTTATTCTTGTAAAGAGGTGGTAAGTGGGAGCAGGCGTCGTGCTAAGTCCCTTTATCGGGACTACCGATTGAGAGCTTCGCCACCATTGCGATTTGGGACGACCAAGAATGACCCGTGAGCCGCACACGACACCGTATACAAACCCGCTGCTCGGCTCCTCCGCCGTCCCCTTTCCTGCCGATCCTCGTCTCCGATAGCAAGTCTCACCTCCTGCACCTGTATCTTCGGCTTTGTGCGCTTTGCCTCCACTATTCCGGGATCATGCATGATGCTCAACAGGACGACGAAAGGCTTGGAAAACTCACAGCCCTCTTTGCTTATAAGACACGGAATCAAGGAGTTGCGAGACAGATCGTCGGAGGGGCGGTTGGACGGAGGGCCGCATTTGCCGGAGGGTCGGCTTCTTATTACGTACTATCAAAACTGGCGACGACCGGCGTGCCCCGCCAAGCGACGCGATATCTCACCCAATCCCCGATCTGCGCACTCACCGCATCCCCAGACGACGTATTCTCAGTTCTCATGTCAACATCCTTCCACTCCTTTTGTGAAGAGGGACTTCGAGGCTTGCATGTAGGGTGATTTTACGCGAGATTTTCCTGGACATGAAGGCACAGAACGCATGCGGGCGCTATCATAACTGACGTGCAAGGCCATCTCGTCAACGCTTGTGTTATTCGAACAGTCCTTTATTACTCACTGCGGCTGCTGTCGGCGTTCAACTCCTCGGTCGTCCACTTACATCGCCCTCTAGCATGGTCGGAGGTTGAACCAACCTTGAAACCACCATGTCATGCGATGGCCACCAAGTGATGGACAGGATATTAAAGTTTCCCAAATTCTCTTACTCCGCCCGGACTAAAACAAAAGGGAGCTTTGGGCCGCCAGATCATCGCAATCAGAACTTCCCCATCGAGAAACGACACCCCAATCCTTACCCAAATCTCGAAGGTCGACTCATTTTGATTCGTCCGACCCCTGTGGGCCCTAACAGCCCCGACCCGGACGCCCTTCAATACGGGCACCCTCCAGCGCACTAACCCCCCTCCAAGAACATGCTAAAAAGATTTTAACCTCTTGCAAACACCCCGTGCAGGGTGCTTGGGCACTGCACTAGCGCCCCGTTATTTTCATACTGCATAGGCTGAATATTAATATGTGTTGCGCGTCCGCAGCCACATATTGTGCTGCTCATTTTTGGTCGACCTAACTCTCCGTTTTCGGTCAAGAAGGAGCATGGTAGGACTCGTTGCGGGGAAATAAGGAACGAAACCACCCTTGTGGTCTTTGCAGCAATGTTTCTGTGTGTCATCGAGATGTGCTGGGTCAACTGACCTGTGCATTGACGTCCGCGACCAGTGGACTATCTTCCTCGAACAAGGCAGCCATTCTAGTCCTGTGGCGCTCCACTGGATCATTGAGACGATAAACGTCAACACCAGGCCATTTCAGCACCAGCGCTGACTCCCAAAATGTGGGGGTACCTACCAACAATGCGAAGCCCCATTGTTGGTCTCGTCTCCCTTTTTCGGGAATGAAGCCGTCCTCCATCGATATCCCAACCTCATCCTTCATCTTGCATGAGCCCATGTGTGCCCTTCATATAATCGACAGCTCTGTAAAGGACACCGATTCCTTCCATGACATTCCATAAACCCCGCAACATCCCCTTTCCCTCCTCGGCCCGTGCATGCGGCCAGCCAAGACTGGGTCATACGCATGCAGGAGGAGCGGACAAGTGCACGATAAGCGCCTCTGGGGGAGTGGAGAAGGGCCCGTATGCAAATCCTCACCTCGTGCGTGCGAGATGGTGTGGTTCTAGCCGAGACGCCAACCATCCGATGCTACTCTCTCATCTAGATTCTTCCTGCTCGCTTGGACTGTTCTGTAGCATTATCGGGTCATGGGGATTGGAATTCACAAGCCAATGTGCCAATCTATAGCATCGGTCGATTTTGGGATCAGCAGGCTCAATTCACATGTTACGCACCCCGACCCGCGTCTCGGTATAAGTCCGAATGCGCAGATTAGGAGGACGGAGTCAGGGGGTCATCAGTCGATGTCCTGTGTAGGATGGATGTCAACAACGCGTCGATCTCGTGCAAAGAATCCCCGAGACAAGGTGAAAAACCCTTAGCAAATATTAATTATGATAGGGCATGATGAGTGAAAGACCGAAAACCACTATCAGGACGGGCATATTGACAACAGGATATTATCATAGCAGACCTGAGAAAACTGAGTTTTGATCCTAAGGAAAGCAAGAAAATCATACCGCAAGGCAACCGATACGCTCGGACTCGGCGATTTGTACTACATACAGCCCCTCTCTGTCGTCACGAGAGGACAGGGTGACTGACAGCTCGATTCACAGAGCCAAGGCCCAAAAAGGAAGGCCGGCGTCTTCCATGGGACAAATTGGGAGACCCAAAAAGAATTGAAAACACCATTCACCTAACTCAAAAAACCAGGGCCTCGGCCGGGATTCGAACCCGGGACCTGTTATAACCACGGTGTCGTGATGGGGTCTAACCCGAAACAACAATCATACCTCTAGACCACCGAGGCGCTTGTTGATAGGTTGGCGCAAAGGTCTGCCTATGGACTGTTCGAGTATGTGGGGTCCATTTCAACCAATAAGATGCTGTTGTCGACAAACCACAAATTAACCGAATGGCCCTTTCAAAGGACGCATGAGTGGAAAATCCTCAGCAAGAATCATCTTGGTTCTGCAGCGATGGCAGTGAGCTCCTTTTTTTGGAACTTCGTCAGCCAATTGGGGAAATCACAGGCTGCTGGTACAAGGAGAGTGATGGGAAGGAAAGAAAGAAAGAAATTCTGGTGATCGGCACCAGGAGGTGAGGAAAAAAAAATAAATAAAGTTCATCGGAGATTTATCACAGATACACACCCCAGATCGGAGCTAACATGCCCATCCAGTTTCCTTCTATGTGCTCTAATATGCACTTTTTTCTATCCACGCATAATTGGAACTCATTTCTTCCATACCCGCTCATGCTCTCTGCCCTCAAAGCACCCCTAGTGCTGGTAATCCATCTTCCTGTCCCCAATAACCCCCCAAAACTCTTCCACAACCTCATTCTGCCCCTCCGGTGCCCCCCTAACAGCAAGATACGCTCTCTCCTCTAGCCTGGGCTCCCACACCCCGGGGTTTCCCCCCGCCATTATGCCCCCCGCCTCCTTGAGGATACACCACCCGGCGCACACATCCCATGCATAGCACCCACCCTCCCAGTACACATCAAGCTGCCCTGCCGCTACAGCCGCCAAGTTCAGCGCCGCGGAGCCCAGGGACCGCAGTGAGTGCGCCATCTTCCCGCCGTCCTCCGGCGCGGCAGTCAGCTTGCGGAAGGTGTCGGCTTTGATGGCATAGTTCTCCCCCTGGCGCACGGGCGGCCACTCCACTCCCACCAGCGCGGAGCTCAACCCCTTAAGCGGCGCCGGATTCTTGGCCAGGGGAAGCTTGCGCTCGCCGGCCGGTGAAGTGACATACGCGCCCTGGCCCTTGATGGCCGTGTAAAGTGTGTCGAGAAAGGGGTTGTAGATGACGCCGACGGCTGGTGTGTTTTCAATCGACAGCCCCAGGGAGACACACGCGTGCGGGAAGGAGTGGACAAAGTTCATTGTGCCGTCGATGGGGTCGACGATGAACGTAGGCTCGGGTCCGATCTTGGCGCCTGGCTTCCAGGTCTCCTCGCCCATGAAGGAGAAGGAGGGGTACTTGCTGCGGAGAGAGGTGGAGATCATCTCCTCGACGGCCTTGTCGGTTTCGGTGACCATGTCAACGGCTAGGAAACGTTAGAAGGAGCTTTAAGGCGGGGCTATGGACCGCGGGGAGCGACGGAGAAGAGGGTTGGTGTTGGCGCCAGGATCTCACCGTTCATCTTGGTGTCGGTAGAGAAGCTCTGGTTATTGCTTGCGTCCAGCATCATACGGCCCGCCTGCCGTGCGAGCTCAACGAGAGAGTCGCGGACGGCCTTGAGGTCGACATCTGCCATTGTCGCGGGAGAATGATCACTGACAAGCGGTATACACGGGTAGGAGAGGAGCAATTGATCACTAATATCTTGAAGCGAGCGCGGAAGAAGTCAAAGAGGCGATCGTTTATAGATAGAGGCCCGAAGTTGGGGTCGAAGGCGGGGGCGGGGTAGCTACGGATGCCTTGACGTAATATGCCCAGGTGCAGCGATTCGGGTGCTTGATTGGGGGATGTCGCCAAGTACGACTCCTACATCGGCGTTACGTGAGGCACGGAATAGTCCTACTTTTGCGCCTTCACTTCGTGAAAGAGTGTTGGAACGCTGGCAAGAGTGCTTTTAAAAGACATGCATACACCATCCGTAGCTTCGTGAAACCCTCGCGCCCGCAAGAAGAGAAAACAAAACGAAGGCCCCCCAACTCCAGTAATACATGTCCGTCGCGCGCCCTTTGCCAGATCCCGTGCCGTTCCTGACCGTACCTCCGGTTCCAAGCCTATCCAGGAGCCCGGGCCAAACCATGCCCAGGCGAGGGCCGACCGCCCGTCCAAAACACTAATACTGTATCCGCTCCATTCTATATCCCTTACACGTTCTCCCTGAATGCCGATCTCCTATCCCCATCCTCCGATACCCTCGGCCTCCCCCTACCCTCCACCGGTCGCGGACTCACTCCCCTAATCGCAATATTACTCTCCGCCGCCTCGTCCCCAAACGGATTCCTTGCGCCCTCCACCGAAACATCGTCCTCAAACGGGTTCCTCCCCGGCCTCCCCCTCTCCTCCCTACCACCAGGCAAGTTCATCTCATATCCACTGCCCCCGAGGTCGCTATTCCCAGGCCCCGCCCCCGCCCCCGCCCCGCGGTACCCAGTCTCGAGCTCCTCATCGTACTCGTCGTGCATGCGCGAGTCCCATGCCTCGTCCGGGTCCAGGGGGCCAAAGTTCCCGCGGCGGCCCGCGGAAGGCTCGTAGGCGCCTGCTGCGCTGCGGCGGTTGCGGTTCTTGAGGGAGTGGAAGCGGGCGCTGAGCCAGCCGAGGACGCCGGCGGAAGAGGAGCGGCCGTAGCTGTCGTTGGACTTCAGGAACGGTATATAGGATGATAAGGTTGGCGGCGGGATCTGTACACAGTTAGTTGACATGTCTGTCTATTGAGCTTGAGGTCGGAAAGGAACGAGGGGAACGTACGCCTAGGCGCCTGGCTCGGAGCTGCGTGAAGACAACCCAGCCTATAGCCGCGACGAGGAGTATCACGACGATGGCGATGACTATCCCTCCTCCTGTAGACACCATTGTTTTCGCACTTCTAGCCGTCTACCCCGTCCGCGTCGATATTGTTTCGCGCGACCCACGCGATTCCGTCCGCTCGTCGGGCGCGGAATGACTTCGTGATGACCAGTTCGACTGCGCCACCCCGCCGCTATCGTCCGAACCTCGCTCGCCGCTCGTAGATGTCGTCGAGAAAAAGGGAGAGGCAGGTGAGTAAGTTTATGGAAATGATATTCGTACGCAGGTCGGCGATGGTGGTGAGGACAGCTTCGTCGCACGTCGGATATGAGGAAAAAAAATGGGCGTTGAGTCGTCTACCTTGCGGATGACGTTGTTCCCCAGAGGGCAGCTTCCTGATTCGGCAGAGGACGTGCGTTGCTGAGGGCGAGAAGAGCCCCTTGAAATTCTGCTGCCTGCACCGGATAGATTAACGCGGAACAAAGGACGGAAGTTTCAGAGTACACAAGGAATAGATCAAGATTGAATATGTGTCCCCGTGTGAGGATCAACCGAGCTTATGGTCCTGGCCCAAATCCGACACATACACTGTCTGCCTTTTTGTCTGCCGAATCTTGCGCAACTCAGAACTATGGCATTGCTCAGTTTCGCTACGCGTCCATCACGAGCACGGTTTTGGTTGGTTCAATCCGGTAAGCAGTATCGCGCTCCAGATAGCTACAGCATATATTGCCCATCAGAATCGGGCTTAATACCCTTAAATCAAGACCCCAGCGCCTTCGCGACTTATCCCCAACGCCTCATCGGAATGTGGTAGCTCGTCTTCCGCCCCTACGAAAAGCACTCGTTCCACCGCCCTCCACTCCTCGCGAACTCCAATCCCTTAACAAACTCCCCAAGCTCACACTTCCCCATCGCATCCGCTTTGCACCCCCCAATCTCAACCACCCTCCCATTAATCACAACCCTCACCATATCCTTCCCGCCGCACTTCATCACCTCCACAAACATCCTCCCAGCGAACGGCACCGTCCAGCTCGCCGCGAAGCCTCCCACCTTCTCTGGGTCCACCCTCTCCCCCTTCGGTAGACCATCCGTGACGTTGTAGAGCCCCAGCGCCGCGAATATCGAAACTATGGTGTTATCGTGGCTGAAGTCCGCGTACAACCTTCTGCCCAATGGGAAAGTCTCCGGCGCGCGGTCCATCGTCCGGTTAGTCGACGTCTCGTCGCGCACCGGCGCTCCTGTCATCCGCGCTATTAGCTCGTTTACGAAGCCCACGCCCTGTGTGGGCCCTAAGGGGTTTCCAGCGCCGTAGCCGTAGAACTTGCCCAAGGACTGGTAGTAGTCGTAGCCGCGCCACTCGTTGGGGGTAAACAAGTCGCAGAACTGCGAAGGCTTGCCGGTTGGATCGGCGACTGTCACGAAGGGGCAGAGGTCCATAAGGTGGATCGCAGTGTCGCGCGTGAAGTTCGCGCCCGGAAGATTGGCGTTTAGGCGTGCGACAACGGGCGCTGTGAAGATATCGCCCCAGGCATCGCGCGCTTCGTCTCCACTAGAATCCTCCTCAAATGTGGTGCAAAGGCCATGGTCGAGTGTGTTGTTGGTGCCATGGCCTTCGGGTACAATCACGATCCCGTCCTTGAGGTCCGAGGGAGAGGCCTGTATCTCGCTGAACCCCTCTGCCCAGTGGATGGCCGAGTCAATGACACGCTGCTGCCCTGACGCCCTAATAAACGGCCCCTCCTTGCCCGCAAGTCCCGGATAGCGCTCCGCCACGTTACGTCCTTGGTCGTGCAACTGGTTGATGCCGAACTGCGTGAGCTGGTCCGCGCCGAGAGTGTACTCAAAGTCGCGGATGAACTCGTAGCGCTCCGGGTACGAGGTGATGGTGCGCTGCAGCTCAGCGATGGTGGCGTTGTAGACGTCAGTCTTATATGCCGTCGGATCACGGGCGCCGTGGCGGGAGAGCACCTGGACGAAGGTCACAGCGCAATCCCTCGGGACGGCGGGATCCAGCTCGGAGGGGACCGGGAAGTAAGGTGAGTACTGGCCCCAAAAACGCGAGGATCCTTCATTGGACTCATGTCTTGATGCGCATCTGGCAAGGCCGTCAGGACAGATTTCACGAATGGTCCGAAGAGGGTGAGCCGTTGGACACTTACCCGAATGCTAGCAGGAGAGATAGAAGGACAAGGACACCTGCAATCACAGATAATATCCTGAGAATTCGCCTGTCGTGATTCTTCTTCGGTGCTACATCGCGAGGATGAGTGATGTCGGCGCCTTCGTCGCCATGCGACGGGTCAAGTGGTGTGTATTTGGCGTCGCCGGATTCCCCAAGCCAGGCCCCAAGCTTTCCGGTGATTCTCATCTCGTGAGGATATTCTAAAGAGAAAATTCCGTACGTTTATGAGCCAAGCCGACTTAGCGGCGACTTCTCAAGTTCCTAAGAATATTCGCCGGAAGTTGAAACTCGTTTCTGTGACTGGAAACTGGTTGAGGCCGAGTGTATCGGTGACGGTGACGACGCCTAACTGACCGCCGAAGTTGGGTATCAGGTCAGGACTCACACCGCTCAGGCCATGAAGTTAAGCTCGACAGGACATAAATAAAAAGAAAAATTGTCAGCTGTGCCTTCCCCTAAAGTCTGTCTTTTAGGGAAGAAAACCAACGCCTGATTGTAGGAAGGGTTTGTGAGTGCAGATGAAGAAGGGATATGAGTTGGACACACTGAAACCACCGAATGGCCCGTGTGGGACCGCTGATTGGCTGCGAGTTCGGGGTTCTTGGACAGGCAAGAGCCACCCCGTGCTGTCCTTCTGAGTCTCGGCACGCCTTCACTAGGCACATCCGCTTTTAAAAAGGTCGGAAACTTTCTAATAATTCTTGGTTCATTGCATCCATCTTTCACAAGGCCGCTACTCCTCGGTTGGCATGAATCAGCCGACTCAAAATTCTATCCAGCAGGGTTTTGATATTATGAAAACTACTATCACCCCATCGTCGACAACAGATATCAAACCTGCAGACGTTGAAAGGTAACAACAGCGGAAATGGTATATAAACTCCTCCAGGATCCCTTTGTGGACCTTTCTTTTGATGTTCCAGCCTGTGGTATCATAGTATCCCGTACCTCCGGTCTGGTCGGAAACATGGAGAACTCCGTGCCTCCCGTGCAATCATCTAATGTGGCAGCGCCGCCCGCGACACAGCGCTTGGCTCGTCGCCTAACTGTAACAAAACACAATGGTATCCGCGAAACCAACACAAAGCAAAACAAAGGGAAAAAAAAACCAAAAAGGCGCACCCTTCTTAAGCAGCAATACCCACATCCTTTCCCCCCCCAAATGTCGAGGCTCTCTCGAGCCCAGCTCGTCCGGGACTCCCCACCGACAGCGTGGTCGGCACAGTGGCCTCTTCAGTCGCCCACGTCCCCGAAGTTGACACCGTCTCTCCACTTCTCCGTGATGCCGCCGTAACGGGAGGACTTACGCACTGATAGAAACCCTCCGCGCCCGTCACCGGCCTCGGTGCATTGGTGACGGAGTCGATGCTCACACCCCGCTGATGCGCCGGGAACAGCCACGTCGAGACGCGTGAGAAGGACTTCTTCTTGCGGAGGGGAGGACGGAGGACCAGGGGAAGGGGAGGCTGGATTGGCGGGTCTTCGCCACGGGAGCGAGGGGGCGTGGGGGGACCTTGGAAGGGCACGACCTGGAGAGGGCGAGGGACGAGTTCCGGGAAGGAGACGTTGGGCTCAGCAGGTGCTGTGTGGTTGGTAGATGGGGCGGTTGGGGTCAGAGGGGAGCGACGGAGGTCGGGGTTGAGGCGCTCGGCGAAGGAGGGTGCGGAGGGCGGCAGAGCAGGGATCGCGGGCAGGGGCTCGGGGCCTGCGGCGGGTCAGCATGAGCATCATACCTGTGACTGAGGTGTTATCAGGAAGGAAAACATACTTGACCGAAGCTGGGTGGCCATGGAGTGCGACGTTGACGGTCGCGACCCGAGATAGACACTCTGCCGCTCTATGACGTCGTCGATCATCTCCTGCAGGCGCTCCTTCTCTAGCATGGCCTCAGCTATGCGTTCCTTCAAGTGATCCACTGCCTCGGGCGCCGTATTCGCCCTCGCCCTTGCCCTCGATTTCGGCGGTACCTCCGGTGGCGGCGGCGATTCCGTTCTCGTCCTGGTCAGTCGTGGCGAGCCCCCCGGTGACCCCGCTGCCCGCCTGCGTGGAACGTGAAAAGAGAGGGTGGAGGGGCTCCTCCTTAGTTGAAACCCATCCTCGTCGCGAAGCCTCGCGATTGGCGGCAGCGTCGCGACCTTGGGCTCGAAGTCCGGGAAGATTGGTGAGGGGTTCTTCGGGACGCCGACCTGCAGCGGTTGGAAGGAGGGTGGCCGGCGGGTCGCCGGGGCGGCGTACTCGAAGGCGTCGGAGGAGAACTGGTGGGAGTGGGAGTAGACGTGGCGGAAGTTGGTAGGTGAGGAGATGCGGATGTTGCGCCTGGGTGATACTTTCTTGAATCGGAGAGTCCGTGTGGTGAGGTTTCGCAGGCTGGCGGCGAAGCTCTTCTTTACTCGCCTCTTCTCCAGTGAAGAAACCCTCGTGTGCGAGCGGATGGCATGGGCTGGTGAGGGCTCTCGCGCCCAGGTGGGTTGATCTTTGATGATCTCGAAACTGGGTGCCGCTGCATCTTGACTCGTGTTAGACCTATAATCATACAGCTCATAAGGTGCGCGTGTCTTGTGGCTTACCTCGACGTGACCTCTTCGTATAACACGCCGTCAAATGCGAGCAGAACCTCGAAAACGAATCCATCCAAGCGACACAGGTTTCCGAGAATGTGGTATTCAAGCCCTTCATGCTGTCTTTAAGAGACGCACAGCTACCTCGTCATGCCGAGTATAAGAAGGGCAAATAGCAAAAACCAAACGCAGAGAACCCGTGGGGATGCACCAGCATTCCCTGCCAATGGGGGTGAAAGACGTATGCAAGGGCGAAAAACAAACACACGCAGCAAAATATTAGTCGAATAGGAATGAAGAAAAATAGTAAGAAAGAAAAAGAGGAACTTCGAAAAGGCGAGCAGAGTGGCCAAAGAAAGCTGGAATGGAGGCAAGACTAATTCTTTATGAGTGACTGGAATGGGAAGGGTAGCTACATGTAACCCGGTCCTCATTCAGACCCTCCACACGCGCACTATGTACTATTTCCTCTTCACCTACAAATTACATGTCCCTCTAATCTCTTTTTTAACCTTTCCCATTGAGCTCTTACTCCCCCATGCGGTACACACACTTTCATCACACGGATTCTACGGTGGGAAACCCGAACAGGAGGGGTGGGCTGCCCACACGGCGGCCCAAAGACCGCAGCGAGGGACCCACGACGATAGGATGTGGCTTGCCCAGGCGCAGCCAGTGGGCGCTTAGGACGCTGGGGGGTGTGTCGGATTCGGGTGGTTGTCGACGCAGACAAGCATCGGCGGGAAAGGCCCCACATGCCCGAGGGGCCGTGAGATTTGGGAAGAGCAGACCCAAGAGAAAGGGACCTCACGAGAACGAGTGAGAAGCCGAGATCGACCCTTCATTGCCACAGAAGTCCCTGAAGGGTGGCGGATCCGGCCTCCGGATTGGCTGGGCTGGTGGTGTGTCGACTGAGACATTCTAACGGCATGCTCCAACGAGAATTCTTTGGCTATCCTGGGCTGGAGCGTACCAAAATTTTCAGTCTTCTTCTTGTTTTTCTTTTTAGTTCCGGGCGCTTGTAACCTATCGGTGTATTTTTTGAGGCCGCTTTTGCGGTGTCGCGTCCCCCCCGGCTGTCGCGTTCCAGCAGGTGGCGATCTGGAGGGGAGGGGTTTTTCTCCAGGGCCGCTGTGCATTAGTTTCCAGGTGGGCGGGAGCGGTGACAGGCCAAGCGATGACGTCCGGCGAATCCTTCCGCTTCCCGCCCCGCAGGGGCCACGGCAACATGGCCGCCTGTGAGCAAGCGGGAGGCGGCTCGTCTTCAGACGGACGTGGCAGGGCACCACGTGGAGGGACGGGAAGGAATTTCTGCGGCCAATATGCGATGCTCTTTCTCACCCCAAGAAACAAAAATATAATAACAACATCATCAGGTTCATCCCTCCGGTCGTTCTCGCGTTCAGCCGGCTGTCCTGGCACCTCTCGCGGCCGGGCGATGAGAGGGTCAGCTGTATGTCTCAGCTACCCCACCATCTCGAGCAGATCCCTCTTGCGTCAGCCGACTATTCCTGCATCATGTCACGTAAAAATAAGCCAGAGAAGTTGGCGGAGCTTCCGTCAAATGTCTCGGTCCAACCATCCCCTAACGGCCTCGTACCTGCGACCAAGGAGGGAACAAAGAAACCCTCAATCCACGCGGGTCAGGATGGGAAGGGGCGAAGCTGGATGACGGCACGCGATTGGCCGTTCCGGAGATTTTAAGTGTGTACCACAAAGACCGGACTTTACCCTGTCTGGGTTGGCCTTGTGGAGGTCACCACCCGGCGCCATGGAAGCTCCGATCGGTTGAGGGCGGGCATGTGCCGCGGCACGGCTAGTGGTCCATTCAGCTTTGAAGCTTTGTATTAGTGCTGATGGCGCTGGATGATGTAGCAAGGCGAGATACTCGTAAGCTGAGGACCCAGAAGTCTCGTGGATGGAGGAGGAGCAAGACCAGCCGACTTCTGTTCGGACCCGATGCACGGAGTGGCAGTGTCTCATGGCTAGAGCCCCTCCATCCCGCTGCTAATAATATCCGCGATGTGAGATGCACATCATGAGAACCGGAGTCATTTGTGACGTGTGGCGGCGGCTGGAATGCAAGCCCGGGCGGCCTCGTCCGAACAACATTGAGCCGCTTTGGTGAACCTGTGCTCTTTCAGCGGCGGTACAGTGCGCCTTCTACTTCAAGAATAATTTACGTAATCACACCAGAACCACCAGCGAAGGAATGAACGCCATGATTGGTCGATATCTTCATGTGTGAACCATTTTCACAAGCCTCAACCTCAACGAAGGAAATCTTAAAAGAGGGCTGTGGTGAAGACCGAACGAGTCCAAAAATAATGGGCAAGCGAACCTCCCGAGGGCCATTTGGGCCACCGGACTCGCGCAAGCGCCAGAAATTCACGAGAGAACCACCTACGTCCGAGGATGTCACGAACAGCAGGCAGCTCAAGAAACTTCTTGAATTTCACCAAGATGTCCAGAACGCTCGTCATGGTATGTTTTCACTTCTAAGCTTTCTCAAAGGCTCTTGGCTTGGTAGGGTTGTGTATCTATGGTTAAAGTTGGGCTAACATCTATCTAGGCCTCCAGTCGTTCAAGCAGCTGCTTGATGCGTTGACGTCCAACGCCAACAACGAGGAGGAACTCAGGCTCCTGTCGGACTATTTGGACATCGTGAAGCCCACTTCTGAGGAGCCGGATGTCCAATACCTCCCGGATATCATGGACATGTGGTCCTTTGCCGCTCACACCGGCAACGAGGATCTCATGTCCGAGGTCGCGGCTGTGCTTGCCCTCCTCCTTCACGCCACATCCCTGAGTCTGGGGTTACTCGGCCATGGCCGCGGCATCTGCGAAACGCTCCTGCAAGAGCGCCAATTGAAGTGCTTCGCGAAGAACCTCAGCGCGGACAAGGACCGCGGCTTCGTCATCTCGCCCGCACTACGCCTCCTTCGCGAGGTTACCTCGTACGACGGCGGCGTCTTCGCGCGGCGCGTCTTCCGCGCACAGAGCTGGACCTTTGCTGAAGTCTCGCGGAACCTAGACATTCGATATCGCGCCGAGGGGGTCGAGGATGCAAAGAAGCCATCCGTGAGGACGAACGTTGCGCGGCTCTTATTCACGTGTCTCAAGTATCTGCCGTCGGACAGCAAGACCGAGCTGCTGATGCAGAAGGGCCTCATGCCCGGACTATTGATGCGACTCCCTGATGATCCGCCAGCGCTGATCCATGAGGCGTTGGACTGCTTGATGAAGAGTGTGTTGAAGGATGAGAGGATCCCTACTCACACCAAGTCGAGGGTCTTCTGGGCGAGGCCCATGGAGAAGCTCGTCGGCCTGTACGCGTATTCCCATGACCATCCCGACAGCACTGTCACTGTTGCTGACAAGGCGCACGACTTCCTGATGTTGGCGTGCGCCTCCCCGACTGCCGGTATTGTCGCCAAATGCAACGGATTCTACCCTACGTCGGTGAACCTCGACGATTTCTCTGCTAGGGATTTTCAGTGGTCAGAGATGGGCCTGGAGCAGCTCTCGTGGATGGATAAGTATGCTAGCGAAGTTCCCGTCCGCAACAACGTGCTACTCGAAGTTGCGTTGAAGCTCCGTCCCTGGGCTAGCGTCAAGCAGGGCGAGCTTCTGGTCTCGATTTTCGGGGCGGCGCCGGAGCTGGTCAGCGCCTATTTCCTCGAACAGAAGTCCTTTACTTTCGATCCCAAACTCTCCATGACATGGATCGGGTACGCATCCTTCCTCTTCAGCACAATGCAACTACCTGTTCCGGAGCATTTCGGTCTAAAGGGCGAGTATCACATGGTGCCCCCGCCGACTTCTGTTCTTTTGGACAATATCATCCCCCTGCCCCTCACTCAAAACGCCCTCGTACGCTGTTTCGAGCCGAAATGGCCTCTAGTGTCCATCTTCGCCACCCGCCTACTCATCCTCGCCCTCGAGAAACTCGAGACCGTCCTTTCCATGCATAACGAGGCCGCCGGCAAGGCCGTCACGTCGCCCTGGCGGCACGCCTCTCAGAAGCTGATCAACGACTTCTGCCAGCGGCTACCAGACATGAAGGAGATCGTGCGGTGGTACAAGAGCATACCGGAGGAGAACATCCTCTGCCGATCGACGACAAGCCGGCTGCTCCTTCTTTACTACAAGGTGCTTCCGCAAGTCGCTCTGGCGGCGAACTTTGACGTGTCCCCACTCTTGGCCAAGACGCTCGCGACGCTGGATACCTCATTTGATGACCCACGGGACAAAGCGTTGGTATTCATGGAGCTTCAGAGCCTGTTGGAGGTCGCGAGCTTGTCGCCCGGCATGAGGTGGTTTGCGAAGCTCCATGGATTCCCCACGTCGCCTTTCACAGTTCTTCTAAAACTCGGGAGCGGAGATGTGGAGGGGCTCGGACTCGAAAATCTGCAACGCATTCTTGAGTCGGTAGCCACGGAACATCAGGTTGTGCTCCCAGGCACGCGTCTGGACCCCATCAACCGGGCGATAGCGGCGCTGAAGAAAGCCGACCAGGACGTACAGATGGATGCCGTCTGGTCGTTCCTCGACACGTGCATTACGAAGTGTGCGACATCCCCAATGAAGTACCTGGACCTAATGCCAGACTATGTCGGAAGTGCTTTCCAGTCGGGAGATGACATAAACCTGAGTCTTTTAGCCATCTCTATGGCCGAGCAACTGCCTTTTGCATCGAAATCGGCGTCCAAGTCAGATCTTGCTCTACTGGTACGGTTTGTGTCTACTTTTAGCGGATCGTCCATTGCTGCTGGGGAGAACAAGGCATGGACGAAAGGCCTGCTACAGAAGATGAACTCCAGCTTGCCGACGGAATCGGGGTTGAAGCTCAAGGTCTCTAAGGATGTTTCAAGCGACCCTCGCCAAAAAGACACTGCGGTACAATCAAAACAAAATGCTGCTACAGCGAATGGGAAAGCGACCGCCCCGGCGACAGTTGACGGCACAAGACTTGAAGAACTCCTGCACGAGCCCTTCGCCGAAGTGGAGGGCAACTCAGCTCTCACAAAGTGGGTCACCAAGAGTGTCGACGACATCCTAGAAGACGACCATGCTACGGCCCTCATCCGCCTCCTGGGCTCCTCCCACGCCAGCATCCGTATGGAAGCTCTTACCAACATCTTGAAGCTTGCCGCCAAAGTCCGTGCTTCAACCCACTCCGAAAAGGACCAAATATGGCTCCTACTTTCTGAGCTCGCCGAGTCCGCGCGCGACCATGTCGCAGCGGGTCCCGTCCCCTCCGCCTTCACCGGCTTTGCGATCCACTCGCTCCCGGTCCTGCTCAACCCACTGCATCCGCTCTACCCCAAGGTCAACAAGTACCTCGCGAGAGCGCCGCGATGGCCAGACGGCAAGCTTCCCCTTGTGCACGATGTATTGCATGGGGAGCCATCGGATGACGACAAGTACTACACGGAGCTGACCTGGCTGTTCGACTTCTTACTCGATTGCCTTCGGGGAGAGGAGGACATGGGAGTATTCCACCAGACACGGTGGTTCGAGAAGCTGTTCGCCGCAGCGTGCAATCCCTACATGAAGACCGGGCTTCGGAACAGGGTGTTCAAGGTGGTCTACAGGGCTACCTGTATCCAGGGGGGTAGTACGACGCTGGTGACGAGGTTTGGGGCGCTGGGGTGGCTGGAGGAGCTGAGGGTTAGCGAGGTGGGGAGGGAGGACGGGGCTGTTATCGGGGCGTTGATGGGGAGGGTCTGGGAGACGTGTGATCGGGCGCATGTGGGGAAGTGGAGTAGAGGGGCCATTCCGGAGATGATGAGGGTCGTAGAGGGAGTTGCTGATAGGTAGGCGTGTAAAAGCTTGGGAGGTAAAGGAGTTCACAGGCAAATGAATTTTCTGACGATTTCAAAAGATTTCGAAGGAAGGAGTATCTCACGATGGACAGGCAGTGTCATCAGCCAATTGGACATATGGGCAGTAGAGGGGGTTATGGCATCAATGTAAACTAGGCAGGCGGTCAGGTTCAGTTGCCGTGAATTTCAGCGGCATGCCAGAATGAACAGGCCAGGTTTGATGACTTACAGTGGGTAAAGGCCCTGGCGAACCCACTTTCCAGAACCCCAGCTCGGCCGGTTGTGCCGTGCCAGCACATGGACCGCTGCATGTAACCAAATCCAGCTGATGGAGCGCTCCTCCGTTAGAGAGATATTCTCGCTCCTTCCCATCCTCGTCTCCATCTTGTGTCTTGGCTTCCTCGATGAATGCTGCCTCAACCAGCAAACAGAAGCTGACACTATCCCATCCCCAAACCTCCCCGTCAAATCGAGAACTCCATCCCGCATCCGACGCAGTTTGTCCAACGGCACGGCCACCAATCTACGAACTCGACACTGACCCAGCCTTCTTCACTGTCGGTGCCCTTGCGGCTGCCGACACCTACCACGCCGACCCAACGGCCGACCTCAGCCAAGCAACGCCGCCAAAAAAAGAACTCGCCACAACAATCAAATCCCGGCAACATCCCTTCCTGCGACCAATATTGCCGCCTCATCATCGACTCGCCTCCCCCACGTGTCTTCACAACGTGTCTTCACATCGCTCTGTAATATTTCCAGCGGCCCACCGCCAGTCTTGCGAACTGACAAAGCTCGCCAGCCCGAGCAAGGACTCACCCAGCCTGTGGGTGTCTGACTGCGACAAGTCGCGGACGCCTTCCCCGCGCCGCGCCTTGCACGCCTCTGTTCAATACCTCCCTGCCGTCCATGACGGTACATAACCGCCTTATACATTTACCTAGACGAGCGCAGATGCCCTGCTGCATCGCCTCGCCACCACTATGACTATACGATACGAAGAGAGCGTCTTGCTGCATCTGCGGGCGTCGCCGCTATGCGTCAAGCCTTTGGGTCTCCCTCCCACCGAGGAGTGGATGGGGTGAGCATGCTCTAACCGCGACGGTCGTGACAGCGTGTTCGCCGTTATTCTTGATCCTGGCTGACCACTTCCTCCGAATAGGCCTCCTCCCGATACCTATCGCACACAGAACAAAACGACGGACAGAAACAAGAGCCAGGACGGCCAAATGCTAGATAATAACCCGCGTCGAAATATTGACAGGCTCCTATCGCGGGCCACGACGAGTTAGTAGCTGCCCTCCCCTCATAACACTCTGCGCTGTTCGATGGCCCACCTTCTTGTTTATCACGTCGGTCCCTTCCGTGCTGACAGGGCGTTTTATCCACTTAGGCCCCGAGGATACATCTATGGGAAGCTTTGGGGGACCGAGGACAGCATTTGGTGGCGCCGGGTTGAGAGGGTCGAAGGGTCCCTTCGACGCTGATAAGGGCAAAGATGCCGAGTCTCGAGACCGTTTCGGCTTCCGGCCACGAAATATTGACAGCGATGCCGGCGATCGCTTTCGGGACGGACGGAATGCGAATTTCAGACGCCGTGATGGCGAGCAAGACGGCGAGGGCTGGAGCACCGTGAAGCCTAGGAAGAGCTTTGGTCATGAAGGCGCAGAGCGTTTTAATGGAAAGATGGGCGGAGACCGGCTCCGAGATGGAAGGACCCACAAGGATGATCAGGAGAAGCCTGGCCTGGGTAACCGACGAGGACCCGACAACTCTACGTCGAGAGATAAGGACTTCACAGAAGATGGGGATGGCCGTCCTCGGAACGGGGCGAGAGGCAAGTCTGATTCCTGGTTCAAGCAGGAAGCACCAAATGACGGGCTTACCACCCGCGAGCGCATTGAGAAGGCCAAGACCTGGAGGGGCCGTGATAACAAAGACGCTGATGCCCTAGAAGACCGCTCCGGCGGAAGGGGATACGACCGTCGCTGGGGCCGTGACCGAGACCAGAGGGTAGAGCGTGAGCCCGAATGGATGGATGAACCTGCTGATTCCAAATCTGGCGGCCATACGGAGGAAGACTTCAAGAGGTTCATGGAGCAGATGAAGGCCCGAGATGGGGGTGCTGCAGCCAAGCCATCCGCCCCGGCAGTGGAGCCTACGCTATCACCATCTGAGGCCGAGCAATCGAAGGCCCCTTCAGCTCCTCCGCCCATAGAGACTGGTCCGGATAAGTTTTTCATGGCCTTCGCAGCGCCTCCCGGATTCGATGGTACGACACCGGGTGCCTCAGCTGAGCCCAAAGATGTCCTGGCTTCGAAGCCAAAGCCGGCCGGCAAGTCATCACGATTCACGTCCTTCTTCAATGCTACGCAGGAAGAGAAACGAATGAAAGATGCGCAAGTGCAGCCGCAGGCCCAACAGCCACCTATTCCGCTTCATAGTGGCTCGACAGAGCCCCAGGGAAGCGCTCCTCCAGAAGAAGAGAAGGCCGCATTCCAACAGCTCTTGATGAAGCTACAGAAGCAATCACTGCAAGCCAGCCCCTCTCCTGCAGCAACCCAGTCACTCCAGGGCCCGCCGGCAACCTCGTCCACTGGTCCCGAGCCTGCCGTCAAGGCACCGGCCGACTCCACATCCTCGGAGCCGCATGTCCAACACGATGGAGGCACTCCGGGTGGCAACGAGCTCCCCGCCGATGATCCGCGTAAGAAGATGGCGTGGGCCATGCAAGACATCATCGCTCCCCAGCCCATGCTACCGCAACAGACGGCTGCTGCTCGCCAAGACCAGCTTCTTCAGAATCTGGTCGGCCACCGTGCCGAGAGCGGCCAGCGCTTGGATCAAGGAGGTGCCCGGAACGACAGCAACACAGAGTTCCTCATGAACCTCATGAGGAGCCAACCCGAGGCTCCGCGCTCGGAACAGGTAATGCTGCGCATGCCTCAGCCGCAGAAGTCCGCCCCCATCCCGCACGTCCAAGAGAGGGAGCCCGATTTTGCCCAGGGTAACCGGTTCCCTCCCCAGCCGCAGTCTCAACATATGCAGCAACCACCGCAACTTCAGCAGCAGCAGCCCCAGCCCCAGCCGCCCATGCAGCAGCAGCAGCAGCGCCAAATCCGTCCTCAGCCTCCCGGCGCATTCATGGAAGACCCGGCGTTCCACAGCGAGCAGGAGCCGCGACACCCTCAGCAACCCCAGATCCTCCAGCGTCCGCCTCCTCCGCCGGGCCTCGACCAGATGGGCCCTGGTCCCGGTGTTGGCCCTGGCCCCAACTGGATGCCGCCCGCTCCCGGCCCTGGTCCCCAGCAGCGCATGATTCCACCCCCTGGTTTGCCAGGAGGCCCGAACAGGAACATGCCTGCCCCGAACATCTACCCGCCCAACTTCCCTCCGCAGGGACCAGGCTTCCCCTCGCCCGAGGGGATGGGCATGCCGCCGAGGAATATGCAGCCCCCACCGGGCATCTATGGAGGTCCGCCACCGGGGTTCTTTCCGCCACCTGGCGGGTTCCAGGGACCCCCACCTGACGCGCCGTTTGGGCCCTTTGAGAGGATGCCGCCGGGTATTCCGAGGGGATTCCCTCGTCCTTAGTGAGGTGATAGGAGTGTAATACCTGCGGGCTATATGGATGGCTAGGGACTAGAGGGAGGAACGAAGCATTTGGTCTGGTGGAGGATAACTTACTTGGTAGCCCATGCAGCAAGATAGTAAGTATTCAAGCTTCTTAAGGGAAGGGGTGACAAAGAGATGAGAGCGGGCAGAGATGAGAGGGAAGAGCGAAATGAGACGAAAAGGGTGGCAAGGTGAGAAAGTTAAGGGGAGGAGTAGGGCCGAGAAAGGGAAGAATGGTGGGGGTGAAATAAGAGGCAAGACATAGGAGGCAGAAAGGTATGAGAAGTGTTGTAACAGCAGGAATTGCTTGTGGGATAATGGAGTGGATCTGCAGGTGTTAGGGGGTTAAGGCTGGATGGCGGTTAGGCGGTAAGGGATGCCGTATGAAGATATCGCTGGTGAAATCCAATACCTCCCACACACTGCCCTTCTTTGGATCTTGGTGCATTTTGGTGATACTGCACGTAGTCTATTTGACTTGAACAGAGGAATGATGAGAAAGACCAGGACGTGAAAGGAGAAAATGAGAAAACCTGATCTACGACATGTATCATGGAACCTCGTTATCTAACCACAAGTTCACCGCGCACTAGCAGCCTCCCCCCGGCCTGATCACCCCTTCTACATTTCACCCCTCTGCTTGAAACATCCCCAAACCCTATTTCTTCATCCCCAAAAAGTTCCTCCTTTTCTTCTCGAGTTTATTCTTCTTCGGCTCCTCTGCCGGCGGCGCCGATACACTAGAGCTAGGCCTGCCGTCGGGCCCAGGCGCCGAAAGCGACATGTTGCTCATCGCAGCCGTTGGAGCCTGAGGGCGCGAGGGCAGACCGCCTCCTCCACCTGGCGGGCGGGGTTTCCCGCCAGGCGGGGCCTGTGCCCCTGTGCGCGGAGGCGGCGCAGTTTGCGTTCCTGGCCGTTGACCGGGGGCCACAGGGCCCCGTGGAGGCCCGCCTGGTGCACCTCCCGGACCTGGTGGCACCATGGGCGCCATCGATGGCATCTCCCTCTCCAGAAGATGCGCGGGGACCCTAGGCTTCGGCCTGTCGAGAGGGATATCCAATCTCCGCCTATCAGCGCTCAGGTCGCCCACCTGCCTCAGGAACAGTGCGGGCGTCAGCATGTGGCTTGACATCAAGAAAATGTCCTTTCCCTGCTTCGCCGACATCTCGTAGCACGTCCGGCTCTCCGAGTACGTCGCGCCGCCTGCCATGAAGACCATGATCCTCTGCCTGTTCTCAGGCGGGCGGCGGCCGGCCGCGGCCCAATTGGGACGACCTGCACGGAGAGAGCCGCCCTGTGCTGCCAGGGTGTCCTCTGCGGGATTGACGCGGGGGTCGACGTAGGGGAAGACGGTCTGGTCGAGAGAGCCCCTGGTGAGGTCCTCTAAGAGGCGCTTTAGTACCGGCTGGAAGCGGGAGAGGGCGTATTCCTCGTTAACGGACGCGTTCTGCGTGTTCGGGGGGAAGACGGGGGGTGGGGTGGGGCGGGTATCTTTCACGTCGGCGCGGACGGGCTTTGCGCCGAGGAGCTCAAGGTTTGTTAGGATTCCGGTATCGCGGGGCGGTAGGGAGGCGTGCGCGAGGAGCCTCTTGATGTCCTCAAGTATAACACCGTCGCGGTACAACACGTAGATAACAATGAGACGTAACCTGTCCGAGACTGATATCGCCTCATCATCGAGTAGCCGCACCACCTCCGCTAGAATGTTCTTCGGCTTTCGGTAGTCCTCGTCCAGCCCCGTGGCTAGCGTTTGCTCTATCGAGGCGATGTCCGGCAGCTTGTCGTTCTGGAAGCGGTTCATGCACTCCTGGGCCATGGTCAGGTGCAGCGAGTAAATCTCCTTCATCTCCTGGAACTGCGGTAGCCCCGCCAGCATGTCGCGGATGACGTTGAGGTTCGTGGCGTCCGCACCCTCCTTGGCGAAGTGCGGGTTCTTGTCGAGGAACTTCTGAAAGTCGGACATGAGCTTGTCGATGGTGTCCTTCATATGGCGGTGGCGGTTGTCCACCCACACCTTGTCCTTGTCGCAGAGCTCCATGTCCTTTTCCTCCTGCATGGGCGTGCCCTCGTTGACTTTTATGCGGTATAGCACCTTCTCTCTCTCGTCTATGGGGAGCAGGTCGTGGGCCATGGCCTGATAGGTGAATTCGTGGACGAGCGGTGCCATTAGGTCCATGGAGCGGTCGGTGATGACGAGGACGCTCGAGGGTCTTTGTGACGGTGGGGGAAAGTCTCTGTTGAACTGAGAGTACTTGTCGAGTTCTTCGCTGACGAACCGCGCAAGGTACATGGACAGCACGCTCGCCTCGTGCGTGGGGTTCCTGGGGCTGTAATATCTGACTTTTGGTAGCTCTCCTAGAGTCACACACACACTCATAATCTGCGGCCTAAATGTTAGCGAAGGACGGTTACCTCTGGAACGGCGGTTCCTTGTATTCTAGCTTCAGGGCCGTACCTTGTGAGCCAGTATCCTCATATGCTCGGTGACGAGATTATTACACGCCGGGTGGTACAGCACAGGGAAGCTCCAGGGATCCCTGAACGTAATCAGATGCGACTCGCGGGGGAAGAAGTTGAGCGGGATAGTCTCAAAGCCGACCACTCTTCGCGAGGCAGGGGACGACTCGAGGTTGCGGCGCAGCGAGGGGTCGAGCATGGAGGTCCAAACGAGGTAGCCGGACTTGTAGCTCCCACGGTCGAGGTCGGCGAGGACGGTGTCGACGATGTGGGGTTCGGCGGAGACGAAATATACGGCTTCTATGTCGGGGCTCATTTGCCTCTTCTCCTCGAGCACCTCAATGTCTAGCGAACAGTTAGAAGGGGGGGGGGGGGGGGGGCGGGGGGGGGGGGGG
>JAMBUN010000178.1:0-29507 GCA_030271035.1 Microascus cirrosus
TCAGGTGCCTCTAATCAATTCTTGTATATATATGCGTATGCAAAACTGGCAGTTCAAGCCCCCCCCCCCCCCTCCTTCCCTCTTCTCTACCTTTACAGCTTCGCCTGCGGGTCCCTTGCAAAGTTGCCTCCGCCCAGCGCCTTCGAAATGGTATCAACAGTCTCTAGAATCCACTCGCTCCCCTCATCTGTCGCTAACCACTCTGCCCCTTCCGCTCCATGCCCCTTAATCTTGTATGTCCCATCCTCAATCGCCTTCCTCAGCCCAAACACGTGGCTCAGCACCTGCGGTCCAACCCCCGTCTGGCTCCTCAGACATGCAATCGCCACTAGACTCGTGAGCACCCTCCCCGTCCCCTGAAGTCCACCACGTCCTTCCGCATCCGGATCCGAGAGCAGCGGCGCATAGTGGCTCCCAAGAATATGCACCGGCAAGTCAGGGTGTGACTCCCCGAGCTTGGCGAGCAGCTTCTCTTCGAAGGGGCGGTACACGCTGTCCCACAGCGCACGGCCGCGCGCCTTGGCGGCGGGGAGCTCCTCGGGTGAGATCTCGCGCGAAGGGCGGGTCTCGAGTCGCGAGGCGACGTCATGGGGGAGAGAAGCGCGGAAGGCGTTCAGGCAGTTGATGGAGCGGGGGATGCCGTTGAAGGAGATGCATTTGAGGCCGATCTCGCGGATGAACTCTGCGGTCTCGACGGGCGACGCTGGGGTGGTGGAGTTGGAGGCGACGTCCTGGAGGACGGCGAGGGACTCGGGAGAATTGAGCGTGAAGGTGGCGGCGCTCTGCGGTATTGTTAACAATTGGCCTCCGTGGGCCTCTCCCTCTGCCAATTCGTGGGATATCATAGGATTTTAAAACATACAGACAGGGCCACCCAGGGCTTCACGCCCACGTTCCGTTTCGCCGCATCCTTCGCAATCCCCTGATAAACCTCCCTAATCCTCGCTGGCGCAGCCGTGGGGTCCGGCCGCGAAAACGGCGCGTTAACGAGCGCCTTCAGGCTAGGCGAAAGCTTCGACATTATCGCGATAATGAATCTACACGAAGAAAAAAGAATTCTCGTAGTCTGTTGGTGGTTGGGGTCAGGCAAGATCCAGGATTGAAATGCGGAGGAGGGGACCACCGTCTTCGGAGAACGGCAGATGACGCCGCTTGGAGCCGAGGCCTCGGGGGCCAAAAGTGCGCTCCGCCGCCCCTGGCTAGAAGACATGCTCTGTAGCTGTGGGGTCGTCGCGACGGGAGTGGGTCCCCTCAGCACCTCCACCCTTCCGCCCCCACCAGCTGCCGAGTTCTGCGGGGTTGGAGTTGGGGTTCGCGGGCGGCAGTCAGTTTTGACCTCCGCGTCAGAGTCCTATCTATCCTGGAGGGCGCCCAGGGCAATCGTGAAGCTCCGCCTGGAAGTTGTAGTATGACTCGGGATAGAGCAAAGCGGTTGCGCCCCCACGTGGTGCTCGCATCTCTCTCCGGGCCCCTTACTCCCCTTGGTGAGATAGCGCGGCATGTGCGAAGCCCCCAATTGAACTCCATGCGGGTCGATCTCCGGCGCGACGGGCCCACTGCCGACGCGCTGGCCAGATCTACGCTCCGGCGTTATACTGCCGACGACATCCCATCCCCGGAGACTGTCCGCCCCTTTTTTTCTCCAGCAGTGTCTCTTATGAATTGATTTCCCGCTGTTCCCCAAAATGCTTCCCTGAGACAGGCCTTTCCGTTCTTCACTTTCATGTGATCGGTCCCTTGACGTCCCTGAAGTTGAAAGCGTCCCCGCTACTAACTTTCCCCTGCCCCTCCAACCATATTCTCCGATCGTCGCTACCCTTGTCACTATCACAGAGACCTCAGCTTCACAATGTCATCAAAGACCAAGGCCAAAGAGCCGTTCTGGCTAGGGTAAGCCTTTCAACTCCTTTTTTCACATACTTTCGGCTTTCCTGATGCCCAAAAAAAAAAAAAATCTCGTGTGATTCTATACTTCCCTCTCCATTTGCTGCATGTGGGAAGCACTCCTTCACCTGCAACAGGGCTGACCATGATAACTTCAAACCAGAGGTGCTGCCGCCTCCATCTCAGTATGCTTCAGTAAGAGACGCTCCGTGCCTCAGCCTTGACAATCCCGGAGCCGGTAGCGTGCTAACCACTCGCCACAGCGCACCCACTGGACCAAACAAAATAGTACGTCCCTAACAGAGCCTCCACGATCCCATCTACCCAGACCAGGACGCTCACACACGGCCCCCACAGTCGAATGCAAGTCCTCAAATCTCGAGACTCCATGTTCCAAGCAGTGTACCGCTCCGCAGCTCGAGATGGTCTGTCCCTACGTTCCACATAGGCCCCCATATTGGAGCCATGCACCAGCTGCAACTTAGCTCACACCCTACAGGAATCCCCTCCCTCTGGGCCGGCCTCTCTGCCTCCATCCTCCGCCAATCAATTTACTCCACCGCCCGCTTCGGCCTCTACACAGCCGTCGCTGAATGGGCCCGCAAGTTCACTGGTCAGGAGCGCCTCTCCACAGGCTGGACCGTCACCTGCGCCGGCATAGCGGGAGGACTTGCGGGCCTGGTCGGCAACCCGACGGAGGTGGTGCTGGTGAGAATGTGCGCCGACGGCGCAAAGCCCACCGCCGAGAGGTTCGCGTACCCGAATGCGCTTGTGGGCCTGTATCGCGTTGGAAGAGATGAGGGGTTGGGCACTTTTGCGAGGGGCGTGTCGGCCAATGTTACGCGTAGCATTTTAATGAGTGAGTCTCGGTGATAGGCGGTGCTACACTGGGAACAAAGCTAATCTATTCATTAGATATCGGTCAGATTGCGCCGTAAGTCTACATCCCAACCTAAGGCCAGATGGAGCCCAATGGTACCAGCCCAATCGAGTTGGGACATGAAGCTGAAAATGGGCGCGCAGATACTCCGCAGCGAAGCAGTACCTTGTTTCCGGCGCAGGGTTGCCAGACGACGTCCGCACGCACTTCCTCTCCTCCCTAATTGCTGGCACCGTCGCCACCACCATATGCGCCCCAGCCGACGTGCTCAAGAGCAGGATCCAGAGCTCGGCCGCAACTGGCTCCCAAAGCGTGAGTCCATGCGCCCATCCATCTCTGCCTGATTTTGGTAGCCTCGCATGTCTAACCGGTCTGGGATGTCCGGAAAACAGTCGATCCTCCAGATAATCCGCACGAGCCTGAGAGAGGAAGGACCTCGGTTCCTTATGAAGGGCTGGACGCCCGCTTGGCTGCGGTTGACGTGAGTTTTCCGGCTCATACACTGATTGAAACCGAGCTGGAGACTGTGTTTAGGGCAGCGGAATGGAGACAGACGTGCTAACGGCAAACAGACCGCACACAGTCTTAACCTTTGTCTTCATGGAACAGCTTCGCAAGCTAACTCAATGGAGCTTCGCGGCATCCGCGGAGTCAATCAAGGTCTGATGGCGTGCCACACCCATCTTTCCACTCCAATACCGCCTCATCGCCCAAGACCGGAAACATACCAAGGGATATCCCGGTCGATCCTGAGAGGAACTATGCATGATAAGGACCAGACGTGCTCAGAAGTTGATACCAGGCATATTTGGCCAGTTCAGCCCCTCAAAATTATTCATATCTTCCCAGGAGAGGCTCGCCCCCGCCGGATCAAACGCATTATGGGGCTGGTTCAGGATCTCGATGATCTGCTCGTCCGACATGGTCGAGAAGGACATGGTCCCCGGCCAGAGCTGGGAGTTATCCTGCGGGTCGAGATAGTCTGCCCCCACGCTGGGGATGCTCGGGGGGACCCCCGGCGTGAATCCAAACTGGCCGTTGTTGTTGTTCGCACTGCCATCCGTGTCTATCGCCATGGAGGTGATCTGTGAGGGCGCGGTGGTTGCCTGTCCCTCTGCTGCGGTGGCCGCTTTCTTGACAATAACCCGTAGATATCGCCCGTACAGTGATGACAGCCCATTCCGATGGGGAGTCGTGTTCCCTACACGTTCCAGTACTCCCGCTGCCTCCTCAATTAGAGTTCTAACACTTGGCGCAAGGTTTGAACTTCCGCTTGTATACGCGCTTATCGTCAGGGCAAAGCAAGCTGCGAATGTGATCATTATAGCAGTATTATTCGGCATGGACTGTAGTACGGATTCTCCGCGGATAGCCACGCGCAATACTGTGAGTGCTGACGACATGCCCGCCGTCCTGAAGAACTGCCTAACTTGGATTGGTGCAGTGGGATGGTTGATAACACCGCTGTAGATGGACAGCCTCGTGTGTGTCACGAGGATGTCGACATACGGCGGAAGTCGCCTCTCGGGGCCAGACCCGATGCACATACCCCAGTCCGTGTGCCACTGGTCAAAGAACCTCTCGATGGTGCCCTGAATCGACTGTGTGACGAGCGAGGGGTCCGAGAATTCGTTCTGCGAGCCATCACACATGGCCCGCACTGTTGAGAAGATGCTGTCGAGTTCCCTTCTGAGGACGGCTATGGATACGAGATGGCCGTCCTGCGAGTCAGCAATGTCGGAGCGGTGCCATTGGTCACAATCCCGGAGAGACCGCGTGATGGGAACGGTAAAGCTACGTCCGCGGGCTAGCGACATGCCCCGCTCCAATACGAACAGCGCAATCCAGCATCTTTCCCTCCGGCGTAGTAGCCTCCTTCCCAACTCCGTGGTAGGGTCCACCTGGGAGAACCCATCGATAGCCATGGCTGTGCGAGGGTCGACGCAGTCCCCGCGGGCGACAGCCGCAGCTGAGGTGAGTGATTCAGTCGGCACAAGGAGCTTGTGGACAGAGAGATCGATGGCGATGGTGGTAGCCATGGAGATATACCAGGGCGACTCGTCATCGGTGCTGTGCTGTCCCGGAAACATCCAGGGCACGTTGAGCATGAAAGCCAGTACAATTTCCACCGATTTGTGGCGCCGGATGACAACTCGATGGGCGAGGTTCTTCGCGTGTGTGGAAAGGCGTTTTGAGAGAGCGGCATACTGGGGGCGGAAGAGGGCGGAGGCGGCCATTATGGAGGTGCAGAGGAAGGCAGATCGCGATGACGTAAAGGGGACGGTATAGAGTTTGGGGTCGAGGCCCCATCGTGTGTGGGCGAGGTTCTTGTGGAAGCTGGTCGTTATTAGCATGGGCTCGTGTCGAAGAATCCTCGAGGTGGTATATTGGTGTTGTGGAATGGCACTACGGGCAAAAGACAGGGGAACGGCCTGCCGGACTCACTAATCGAACAACTCGTCTGCCTCAGCCTCCGTCACCAAGCCCATCTCGATGGGATCGATATCCTCCCCCACATCAAGGTTCACCCGCACCCCAGTGAAGAAGGACTCAATGTCCGATTTGCCGCCATCATTAGCAGGCTTTTGCCTCTTATCCTTCCGGCGGGATGAATGAGCCGGAGAGGTTCCGGAGCCACTGGGCGTAGGCGATAGCTGCAAATTGGATGCCCGAGCGAGGAGTTGTAACGGGTTCTCCGCGTCATCGACGGTGAGACTCCCGTCGCAATGGCGAGAAAGGAACGCGCGACTGTCGGGAGAGTCTTCGGTCTCCTGGTCGTCATCCGAGAAAGCTGGCTCGTGTGTATCTCCGACGGAAGATGTCTGACCGCGTACGCTCGCCAAGCCGGTTATCTGGATATCTGCTGCTTCGCCTAGAAGGTGCTTGAGGTCTAGAACCACCTTTCTATCCTCAGGTGTCGGCTTCCCTGACTTGATTCTCTTTAGAGCCTGCTCTATCTGAAAGAGGGCCTTGTCAAAGCCTTTCCTCTTGCTAGCAATAGTCAGCATAACAGGGACTCAAAACGCAGCCACAGAAGCCTGGCCTTGGAAAGTCCGGGTCCCCTCACTTCTTGATCCCTTTCTGCCTCCCCGCGTGAAAAGTGGGCCGCACACACTCAACATCCAACTGCGCACACCTCTTACATTCATTCTGATCCGGCAACCACTCGCACTTAATCTTGCTCTTCCGGCAAACCACGCAGGCGGCCTGCTTAGTGCCCTGCTGCTGCTGCTGCTGCTGCGCCTCCGCCATGGTCTAGCACGCACTGTTGTGTGTCGTCAGGTCGGCAGACGGTCGGGACAGCATGCCAACTTGGGGTTACGGCAGTCGGGATGCATTGGGGCTTTCCAGGCCTGCGGCGATTGCGGCGCAATGCACGCCTAGACTCGTGGCAGATGGGAGGGGTGGACGGGTCGGGAGAGTGGGAATGCAAGGCCAGCGGGGGAACACGCGAGGGAATTCGTTGGGGGGAGAAGACACGAATTTGTCAATGGGCACGTGGTGGGGTTCGAATGTTCCGGAGACCCCGGATTTTTAGGCTGGCATTGGTTGGTCCAGGCCCCAAGGGGGTTCCCCACTTCACAATCGACGCCCTATTGCTTCGCGCGTTTTAGCCCTGTGCGGAGAAATACGCTTGCCAGGCCACACAACCAACAGAGTAGCAGATTTTTGCCAATTCATTTGTTGGTGAGGCTGTCTGCAGCATCAGCATCCTGCCATTCTCGCTCAGATCAGTGCACATGAAATCACGTATATATCACCTCTCATATTATTCACGGCGTTTCCTAGAGAAACAGGTCAGAATTCCTCTACCTTTGAGGAATTTGGTGGTTGAATCCCTGCTTCTCCGCAAGCGAGGTGACATGTCCAGGGTGTCACGCGCCACACACGGCTTCACTGCGGAGAAACAAGAACACCACACCCGCAATTGACGACCTTGACGGAATGATATTCCAGAAGCCGTGGACGGGCCGAGCTTATATACATAGGGCACCCAAAGTGAGCGCCATGCACGTCAGAGCGACGTTACACCCCGCAAGGACAAACTGACTCCCGCCGGATGCCACAATTCGGATCCGGGCCCAACAGCCGTCCCGAGAAAAGGTGCATCAACAGGCATGCCATGACACACCTCGGCCCACTTGCCCGCACCATTGAATCATCCCCCAGCACTCTTCGACCCGCCCCAACCCCATGCTCAGGACCTTCCCAATCCTCCCTCCTAACCCCACACAATCCGACACGATCACACAGGTCGGCGCCCAAATTTGCGCCCCGATTACCCCGCGTCCAAATCCCCACTTCCCCGCGCTCCGGACTCCAGATCTTGGCCCGTGGCCATTCACCGACCACCGATCGGCGCCGCGCCTGGCTATTCCTACCAACCGGATTGGCCCCTCCTCGAGCACAAGTGGGTATCAACCCCCGTGCACCTTACCCGATCTGGGTTTTGAAGGAGCTGCAACCTTGCGGGGGACAAGCTCGCCGCATCCATGGACCAGGTGGGGATCGTCGCCCGCACCGCTAATTTCTGGCCCCCCATGCCACGCGAATCTGAAATCCTTGTATCTCAATCTCCGCAGCACTGCCCCTATAAAACGACAATCCCCATGGGGAAGCCCTACGAGGGCTGTGTAGATGATCTTTCCCTCTAAGGTCGATGAATGCTCGAACCTGAATCAATTTCCTTTTACCTTCTCTCCTTGATCATCTTTCATCCGATCTCGGTTACTCTGTCTATTCCATCCGCCCATCTGTGACGCCAAGAATGTCATCAGAAAAACATATCCACACCGCCCCGGCGGGACCGCCAGCGGCGGACACCAAGCAGGAGTCCAGGGAAGAGCACATCGACCGTGTCGACACGACGACAGCCGGCGATGTCGACGAGAAGCCTGTCCAAGATGACACGAGGGATCACACAGGCGCCCACAGGAAGACAGACCCCGAGGAGATCAAGCTCGTGCGGAAGCTAGATTATCGGATAATGGTGAGCCACAATCCCTATTATATACACCAGTATGAAGAATCTGTTGCTAATGGATGATTCGGCAGCCCACGCTCTGCATCAGTACGTGAATTCCTGACTCTGAAGATCGAAACACAATGTCTTCCTCCGGGATCTTGAACTAACAACCGGGATCAGTGTATTTCCTCAACTATGTCGACCGGAACGCCATCGCACAGGCCCGCCTCAACAACCTTGAAGAGGACCTGGGGATGAAAGGCAGTGAATTCAACACCACCGTTTCCATGTACGGCAGCGAGAATTCCCAGTCTGTCCGAGAATTCAGGCTGACACTAGCTATTCCCTTTTAGTCTCTTCGTCGGTTATGTCTTGATGCAGGTTAGTTACATTATTCGTATATATTGACGGAGACAAGGGCGTGTCTTTGTGCTAAAAGACTTCACTAGATTCCCAGTAATATGTTAATCACAAGAGTGAAGCCCGGTATCTACATGAGTGGGTGGATGATAGTCTGGGCAGCCGTATCTGGTGAGTATCCCAGTTGCAAGATACTGACTCCTTCAATATGCAGGTACTAACAGTAACCAGCCCTGACCTCATTGGTACAGAACTATGGTGGCCTAGTTGCCTGCCGATTCTTCCTTGGTATTACGGAGGCGCCGGTAAGCACCCTTCCCTTCACTCCTATCAGTTTAACCTCGGATCGGACGTTGCGGAATACTAAGCGTGGCCTTTAGTTCTATCCTGGTGCGACATACATGCTGTCCATCTTCTACACGCGTAGGGGTAAGTTGGTTTCATACTGTCCCTGGCTTCACTTTATGCTAATTATTACTAAACAGAGGTGGCTGCTCGTATTGCCATGCTGTACTGCGCCCAGATTCTAGCCACAGGTTTCTCGGGCCTCATTGCCGCCGGTATCTTTGCAGGCATGGACGGCGCGCGAGGCCTCGCAGGCTGGCGATGGTACGGTTTCCCTTTGCACCCCCTGGCTCTCCAAGGGACGCGACGCAACAGAACCTGAAATTGACTTAGATACATAGGCTCTTCATTATTGAGGGTGCCGTAACCGCCTTCGTCGCCCTTCTCGGCTTTTGGCTCCTCCCCAACACCCCCCTGACGACCCGCTGGCTCAACGAGCGCGAGAGGACCCTCGCCCACGCCCGCATGGAGAAGGACAAGCTGTCCGACACGCTCAGCAAGGCCTCTGCCATGGAGGGGCTCAAGCAGGCATGCAAGGACGTCCGAACCTGGCTCTTCGTCTTTATGCAGTGCTTCCACCTGTCCGCCTGCTCCTTCAACAGTTTCTTCCCCACGTATGTTGCCCCACTCATTTCGCACACCCGGACAAATGGGAACCCCCTACTGACAGTGGACCGTCAGCGTGATCAAGACCATGGGTTTCAACACGACGATCACTCTCGTCCTCACCTGCCCCCCTTTCATCGTCGCCGGCGCGGCAGGCATCGCCTGCGGCTGGAGCTCCGGCCGTCTGCACGAGCGCACCTGGCACATCACCGCCGGCCTCACTACCGCCATCGTCGGTTTCATCATCGCCCCCTCCACCCTTAACGTCCCTGCACGCTACGTCTCCTGCTTCATCTTCGCCGTCGGCGCCTACTCAGTCAACTCGGTCATCATCGGCTGGGCGTCCTCCACGCTCTCGCAGACCGTCGAGAAGAAGGCCGTTGTCCTCGCCATGACCAACGTCGGCGGCCAGATCGGCTACATCTATGGCGCCTACCTGTGGCCTAAGTTCGACGAGCCGCGCTACGGCATCGGCTTCGGGGCGTCGGCGGGCTTCGCGTTCCTGTCCATCGTCTGCGCCTGGATCATCCGCTTCTTCTTGATCCGGGAGAACAAGAAGCTGAAGGAGAACGCTGAGACGGAGTACGTGAACTTGTATGGCTACTAGGGGCGGGGTTCTCGAGCGAGCAGTGTGCAAAGTGGCACTTCTTCCGGGTAATGGGTTGAGATAAAAAAATGTGGGCTTGATCTTATGGTAGTCTTTTGCGGGAAAAAGAGTGGTAGAGGAGGGAAGCAAGTATTAGAGCCCCTATGGAAATGGAGGAAGGTGAATATTTGTGCAGATTTTAGCGCGACGTGCAACAAGGGGGAACAACCCTCCGTACAGGCGTTTTCAACGGCGTACTTGGCTTCTTTGGGCAACCGGTGGCGACCCATATTTGGATCTTTATTCCTGAATATAGCATACAAAGCCTTATAGCATACAATAGTCCTATGAAGTCCTCATGCAGACGGTAAATTTGCCACATGGTAGCTCGATTCCAAAACGTAGGCGAATAAGAAACGGACTTTGCGGACCCGAAAAAAAGGGGCAGATTTGGGATGTAGATACGGGGAGCCCGGTAAAGACCTATGTAAACTCTCTTAACAGCGGGAAAACGAGACCGTATGGTATATGGTCAACGGGCGTACCGCAACATACCAGAGCGGGGTCGGTCCTGTTCTTAAATGTCGCCCAAGGGCGAACTGGTGAGTCGATGGTATTTCCTCAGGATACTCGCTGCACTCCTGCTCTTACGGAGAGCACGTCGCAAAGCTAGCGAGCAGTCTGGACATGGATGCAGCATATTAAGGCCTTCTATGAGGGGCTGGCACACTAGCACCAATGAATGAGCACCGGGTATCTCAGTAAATAGGGGTGTCCTCTCTGCTTCGGGGCCTCCCACTACGTACCACCTAAGAGGCCCAAAGGCGGCAGAGTAAACATAATTGTGTGTCTAATCAGAGATGAGCGCACCGCCCCTGTATACACGTATTTGGAATATCGAATGGGGTCAAGGACCGGGAACCGGGGAAGCCAATCTATTAAGCTTAAACCTAATCCCGGAAACAGCAGGGAGCAATGCGGTCGGTGGTTAATAGCCTAATACAACGCAGGGTATCTGTTCCCATTCGCTCTTGGTCTGCTACACGACAGTATATTATACTACCCGTGTCAGTTCAGCCGTACTTTCCATGCCGCTCCCCATTTCTTCATACCATCGCCAAGCCCGAGGGGCCTCATCTACAAGCGAACGAGTGCCCTACAACACGGCCACACCCTCTCATCACCCCATAAAGTACTATGAATTCGGTGCTGTATCCGCCCGGCTTACCATGATTGCATGTCTGCGTCTAAGATAGGCAATCTCCGCGAGTCCGGACGGAAATCTCCGTACGTGTATATATCATGGCCAGTCCGTCCATCCTAGGATATCCCATCAGTTGATCGAAAAGAGTGAACCCCAGAAACTTCCACTTATCATAGACTCATAACCCGGGAACGCTTCTAAATATCCTCCAACATGCATCCTTCCAACCTCCTCCTTCCACTTCTACCCTTGGCTCACGCCACCGTAAATGGCCGCTGCACTGGGAGCAAGGCAACGGGTCTGTGGGGCAGTGACGGCATCTGCATCTCCACGAGCAGGTGCAACAGCTTTGGGGGCAAGTACATTAGCGGGGCCTGCCCTTACGACCCCAACGACATCAAATGCTGTCGAATCGAAGGTAGCTCAGGCGGCGGCTGCTCTCCCTCGGGCTATTCGTGGTGCGACTGGACCTCGGATAGCTGCCCGGGTACGAGGTTGACGGGTCAGTTGCCCCGCCAAAACAAATGTTCGTTTCGCACGCATTCTAACTCGTAGAAATAGGGTATTGTCCAGGTGGTAATAACTACCGGTGTTGTCGTCTCTAATGTGGATACCGGGATGGGATTGCTTTACTCACTGGGCTCGCTCCACGGAAGCGGACCCGTGGTTGCGGTTTCCTTGTATGCTGGACATTGAGGTACATCTCCCAGTTGGAGGTTCTGTCTTATAAGTTACTACTATGCCATACGTTTCGTAAAATTTGTTACCATTTTCCCTCTCAATAGGATGAGATCCATATCAGTATGAGCTTCATATTTTGAGATCTGGAGAATGCTGACTTAACCCCGCGATGCTATACATGTACAGTATGTTGGTTGATCAAGCGCATATTGCAGTAACGCTTGATGTTGTTTACCTCAGCGGCATTGAGGAGTTTATCTGAGGCAAATTGCCAAATCATTACGCTCTATTCCTGGACACCACAAACTCCACTTACCCCGAGCGCAGTGAGAACATATTAGGCCTTGCCGGTTGCAGAGATGTCAGGTATTATTTTCTATACACTTCCACATTAATGCTCCGTGTAGTTCATTAACGTAGTGTCACAACCCGTGTCGAGATACTTGTCTTTCTGTATGGTATAATAACCACGCACCTAAAGGACGGAAGTGTATCAGCAAGCAAGCTACATATGGATAGACTTGTTGGTGTGTAACATAAATGACACAACAATAACAGCAGTTTGATTTGTCAACCAAGACTCAGTGCTCCAATTCAGTCGTACACATGGCGCCTTCGGCTCTACGCATGACAAAACCTCCGCGGAGGACCATCAAGGTGCGGTCGATGAGGTAATATCGTGCTCAGTACGGCCGCCCGCAGAAACCGAGCATCTGAGCACATGCGCCGTTCTATTGGTTGAAGGACTTACTCTGCATATCTTTGTCTTGGGCTGCCCACTTGGGCGCTCTACTTCGCACTTCCTCATCATCCCGTCCCGGTGCATTGATACATTCTCACCCGAACCTTACGTCTCGTCCCAGAAAGAATACGATCCATCACCAAGCCGCAGACTCTACAGTAGCCGCCCACCATGTCTATCGAGAAGTATTCTCTCCCAAGTCTCCCCTACGCCTACGATGTAAGTCCAAAGCCCGGCCTTCAACCCCCCTCGCCTCACCTACTCTAACTCGCCACCCAGGCCCTTGAGCCGAGTATCTCGGCCCAGATCATGGAGCTTCACCACAGCAAGCACCACCAAACTTACGTGAACAACCTCAACGCCGCACTCCAGTCCTACTCGACCGCCACACAGTCCACCGACATCCCTGCTCGCATCGCTCTCCAGGCGGCCATCCGCTTCAACGGCGGCGGCCACATCAACCACTCTCTCTTCTGGGAGAACTTATCGCCTAGCTCCTCGCCCGATGCCAAGCCCGACGCGGCCCCCACGCTCGTGGCGGAGATCGAGAAGACCTGGGGCGGACTCGAGGCGTTCAAGAAAGAATTCGCGGGCTCGCTGCTAGGGATCCAGGGGAGCGGGTGGGGTTGGCTGGTTAAAGATAAGCAGGGGCGCCTGGCAATCGTGACGACCAAGGACCAGGACCCGGTTGTTGGGGGCGAGGTCCCCATCTTTGGGGTAGACATGTGGGAGCATGCCTACTACCTTCAGGTATGAAGACACAAATTCCCTCCTTTGTAGAAATAATGCTCACATATTCGCAGTATCTGAACGGAAAGGCGGCCTATGTTGAGAATATCTGGCAGGTTATCAACTGGAGCACCAGCGAGAAGCGGTTCACGGGGTCCCGCGAGGACGTCTTCCAGATCTTGAAGGCTTCGCTCTAAGCGGGTGGTCATGTTACGTTCCATAGCAGGATTAAAGAGCCGAATGAATAACATTTGCCCGTAAATGCCACGAGGTTCTACGTACAGCCCCTCACCGTTACAGCCATCAGGGTGTGGAGAAACGTTCGCTGCAGCCATCAGGGTCGCCCAAAAACCCGGGTGTTGCCTCCTACCTAAAAGTAGCAAGAAAATCCAGCCCATCAAGGTCCAAAACACATGCCCATTCTAAAACATGCTCTGATACCCGCCAGGGCTAGAATTTCAGTACTAAAAAGCGCGCGTTCCTGAATTCAAGCGCAAACTTGCTCATTCCTGAGCGAGGCCTATTTCCGCTTTAGGGAAAATATGGGCCCCGTCTGCCGATCTCATTGGCGGTTATGGGTTGCTAGTCGTGCCTCAAACGCCACTCTCCTCAAGCGCCAAAGGGGTGCTGCGGCAAGGGGGTTCGCGTGGCGACTTACCTGCGGCGCTTGCCCCTGACACAGGGTATAACGAGGTACTATTTCCAGGTGAACCGGACCAGGCACACGTTACTTAAAGTGGCCTCATCCCTTCTGGGAGACCCCAGAAAGCAACCGCCACCGCTCATATTTATCTGTCCTCCGATCTCCAGAAACAATAAACTACTCCTCCTCTAGTAGCTAACATGTGCGGTCCCGAAGTCACACCGAAGCCCAGGGGCGGCGCCCTCGCGGCCCTCATGCGCCCCGAGACGCCCAGTAAGTTCGTCTCCCAGGCGGACCTCGTCTTCCACTCCCCCAGCAGCCCTAAGAGCATAACCGCGACGCACATGCGGTTAACCCCGGCCGACGCGACCTCCTTGGACAACAGGCCTCAAGATTACGTTGTGGTAATCCAGTAAGTTGATACGACACTCACAACGGCACGCATATTCACGGGATATCGAAGACATGGCTAATATGAGGACCACCCTACAGCAAGACGGGAGATCTGCTCAAAGAAATCGAGGACTGCGGCAACTTTTATGAGTTTTCCTTGCAGTCCGCTTCAATGGAAAACAAGTTCGGGGCCCAGGAGGTCGACGTCGCACTCGCAGCACCGGTGTCACTAGAAGTCGGCAACGAAGGGATCATCGGCCGCCGGGTCTCGCTTTTCTCGACGTCATCAAACGCCAAAAGGCGCTTAGTAGCCGAGGGAGTCATCGGATTCAATATCTAGAGATCTGATTGGCATTACAGTACGCATCCAGGCCTGGTGGGCTGCGGAGGAAGGAGCGTCCTGATTAGAACCGAAGGACTGAGAAACGCATGATTCTGCTGGCAGAGAATATCGTCTCCGAAGCTGACACCCAATTGCGAGCCTGAAAAGGAAATCAGCTTTGTTCCCGGCTCCATTTCCTACAACCCATAAGCAGCATGGGCTAGCCTGATTGGGGAGTGCCCTGATTGCAAGGACCGCTTCCATCTACGTCATACCCCTATTCGACGGACACCAGCTTCCACATTAAGCACCCTTGAATAAGGCCACTCTAGGAGGGTGGCGACGAGGGCCGTGCAGATACCCGCTTCCCCCTTCTCGCGGGATCGAGAATTAGTGAAGGAACAGAGCCCAGACTAGGAGTCGTCTATAACTATATTAATGCATAACTATTGTTCGTAGCCCCGGGAACCCCTCTTTCGAGACTACTATGCCCAAAACATCCATCCGACAGATTCCTCTTGACGCCTCAAAATTTACTCTGGACACCTTCTCCGGTTTACCTCGCGCTCCTAACCAACCAGCGCCATCTGCTACCAATAAACCTATTCTCCCAGCCTCCCTTCCCACCATCGCAACCACGTTATCCCTGCATTAGTGCGGAGTTGTCTCCTACGACACAGGCTCGTATCCGGCACCACGCTTGTGTGCCACGCGGTTCGAGAACAGCCAGTAGATCACCATGCCTATGATGGGAAATAGGAAGACGACAAGGCACCAGATGAGCTTCGAAACGGGTGGACGGGTGGACTGCAGGACCTCCACTGGACACGATATCGGTTAGCGGCTGCGCAGCACATGGCGACATGCAGGAGGCACGGGAGTTGGCTTCTCCTCGGGAAACAGCCGGGGGCGTACCGAATACGATGAGGTCCAGGATCAGGACGATGAGCCCAATGATACCCCCGCTGGTCCCGTACTCCCAGGCATTTTCTCGGCCGGTGGTGCTCACGATGTCGTCAGCGACTGGCGCCGCGGCGACGAAGACGGCAAGCCAGAGCTGGGCGAGAAGTGTCGAGAGGGCAAACATTTGGGTCATGGTAACGGTGGTTTATTGCTTTGATGTCTGTGTATATCACGATGATGGGCAAGAAGATCGATTGCGGGGGCAGGCAGCAACGGTTGACACATGATGGATATTTATTTGAAAGGGCGGCGGGCTGCAGCGGGGTCTCTCGTGAGACCGCTGACGTCACGCGCCATGCTGACGCAACCCACCATGCCTCGAGACCCCTCTGACCACCCATCTGCCCGGGTCAAGTGATGCGCTCATGATGGCCCTGTGACACAACAGGTTCATGAGATGCCATTGGTCCAGTTTACGGAGAATCTTGAATTCGTCTTGGGTCTAGGGCGGTTGATAGCAGCCCGACAGTGTTTGCGCCTTTAGGGCAGTCCTATTTTAATTGGAACCCTCTTCTCACTTAGGCTTGCCTCGCGTTCGCGAATCATTCAATCGACAAGGGTCAAGTTGACAATCCAAAATAATACTAGTTATGTTCCCAATCCTCGTCCCCGAGGCGCAAACTACGTTACCATGCTCCTCGGCTCGACGTGCCCCAGAGGCCGATACTCCAAATCATATCCATACCCCCGGAGAACTCGCACATCAATCCCTCTCCGTCTCGGACCACCGCGGAGAGCAGGGAAACCCCAACACCGTGACATGGTAGCTGTATCGACACTCGGCACGCCGACTATTAATTCTCAGCACGATCAAATCGGGTACCGTGGCCAAGGCCCCGCCTCGTCACTCTTAAAAAAGCTCAGTAAGGATATTCTCGTTGACAAAGGATATCTTCAACGTCCCACCCTCAGCAACGGGTCCCACTGAGACGAGACATGCCCCTCATCATCTTCACCAGACGTGAGGATAATGTGCAATACATGAGGTTCGCTCGCTCCTTAAAGTCCCTGTCTACTATCAGCCTGTCGAAGAACAGCGAGAAGCCCTAGAGGAAGACCTCTACGCCGTTGAGCCGCTGATCTCGGAGGGTTATGGCGGCATCGAAGGTGGGGTAGCTGTGGAGGAGCACGAGGGCCTAAAGGACTGAATGATGTCCTGGGCCTGGAGGTGCTCTGAGATGGTGGTGGGAGCCCATCCGGCCGCCCCAGTAGATGTGAGCGGTGTCATGGATGGCGGATACGCCGATTACGCGGATGGTATGCCTGGCTCAAGCACGTCTATGAGCTGGAATTTACCGACATGAGGATGGCCCCTGCCTCCTTAGCGGAGGAGGTAGCGCCCTTCTGCGATGTAGTAGAGGTCTGTTGGGCTCAGGTGCCATTCGAGGAGCATCGTCTCCGGGTTTGCGAGAACGGTAGGGTGGTAGGTCTCATGATCGAATTGAGACTTATCATCTAAGTACTGTGCTAGAGGTCTCTTGGCGCAACCTCGTCGCTGATGTCCATCTCTTTGACATCCTAGACTACATTGCTTTGGTCACTCTAGAGGCCCAGATAGATCCAACTCTCCGAAGGCAGCAGTGACGGTTCGAACTTGGCCGTCGAGGTAGGAAATGAGCATGACGTCTACACTAGCCACGGCAACGCTCTCGAAGGATGCACCACCGAGATAGCCTCCTCGATCGCCATCTTCTTCACCGCTTCAGTCGCTTCGACCAGCGTTTGCTCCGACGTGTTTTGGATATTCACCGTAACCCCGACCTTGGCGCACGCTGCGCCGACGGCATTCGCGACGTCGTGGAAGACCGGTCTGATGAGCTCAGAAGCACCCGGTAATGAGTCAGGCGCTAGGATCGACCCTCCACCCGTGAGGCGGACGGGAATCGGCTCAGAGGATATGTTCACGGCGTCGATGCCGTTTCGCAACATAGTACCAATCCAAGCTCCCGCTGCGTCGGGTACGCCCTTCTCAAGATACTGGACGGCGTCTACTGAGTTGACGCTCGCTCGTCTAAAGGAAATTACAAGATTGATGGCCGTCAGCGTGTTCCCTCAAAACACCAGTGACCTTTCAAATTCATGTCCCACGGAAGCCGGACAAACCGAAACCCTTTCTCTCCCTTCACGCACCAGGGGATCCCCTCCTCTGAGACTGGGGACACGTAGATACGGTAGTTCGTAGTTGACCTGACCTTCAACCCCACAACTGCCACATAGGTTGACGCCTTTCTCGGCAGTCCCGAGGGCAACCACATTACCACCCTTGTTATACCCGCCATAACAGCACAGATACGCGGCACCGGCATAGAGTTGGCAACACCGGACGAGAAAGTGCGTATTCAGATCTTGGATTCGGAAGGCGCGTCCAATAGCATATACCGTTGTTTTGTGTCAGGTAGAGCAGACATGTTAAGTTGACGAACCTCAGGGCGGACTAGAAGCTGCAGATCGTACGACGGGCGAAATGCAGGATCGCGGCATTGAGTATTGAGGCAATTTATCGCTCGAGCGAACCTGTTGACGATTAGCTCACAGAGAATTCAGTTCGGTATCGTGCAAGTGCGGCGTATTGATATTGGTTACTTCGTGGGAACAGACTACGTATACGCCAGGAATCTCCCTAGCAATGATTTCTAACGACCCCTCCTTCTGCCAGAACCCTCTGTCCATGGGAGAGTACACACCAGCCACGACCAGAGCGCTTAGCCCACATCCACAACCTGCTCCTCAACAATGAATCTCTCCTCCGACCCATCGATATGCAGGACCCCGTCGACATACCCCACATACCCCTTGATAATATCCGCAAGCCCAGTGGGCCAACCCGCAATCGGCCCAACACCCTTCAGAAAGCTCTTGGATAGTCGGATGACGATGGCCCTACTCAGACGCCGGCTATCCCTCTCGACGATTAAGTTTAAGAAGGCTGTGGTCCTGACCGTGATGGAGGTGTTACTATATAGTGCTACATTGGACTCTAGGAGGGCTGCGCGGGGAGCCTGCTTGATTCCGTACGCGCGGTTCCACGTCGTTGGAATCTTGCGCGACGTGAGGATGCCCCGCGTGGGTAGTGCGTGTTGGAAGGGGTCGAGATACAGAGTTTAATGTCTTATGGGCGTGCCCTCATCCTATTGATGGGGGTTGTGAGCGGAATATGGGACATTGAGGGACGGGGTGGGGGAAAACCAGAAGGGGAAGAAAGAGGGACTGACCGCCGACATCGACCCAGGAGTATTTGAGTGTGCGATATTTGATGACCCTGGGCGTCTCTGAGCATATTGGGTATCACATGACCCCTTTGAGTTAGCAAAGGTACACAAGGGAAACCAATTAGCTGGCTCGTTAACCCTCCAGCGGCCCTTGGTCCGGCTAGCCACACGTAATATGCACTCGGCAAGTTTAGATGCAGACATAGAGATGGTATAACGCAACAGCAGCGCCTTAATAGGCGAATATATATTACAAATCAACATGCGGAAACTATATATCATTGACGATAACGATCAGAAATCCCATGTGGAGAAGCTTCCCGACTAACTTATCAAACATAGCACTACAACCGTACACCAAGGTGGCGATCTGACTCTAGCGTAAGAGTTCCATGTCGCGATCATAGTCATTTTAAACGAGTTACGAGATATTATTGTTATACACTAACCCCGACTTCGAAACGATATGGAATGGCACCGCCCGTGCCCTGGCGGCGTGGCTTCTGCACCCCAGACAGGTGCAACATGATCGACGACGAAAATATCCCGCCGCAGCCGTTATGGATTTCACATAATCCCCTCTTCTGTCGTCATGTCCCTCCTTGATTACAATCCGCGCCGAGCACCCACCCATGACTGCCCGCGTGGGGCTCGCCCAGTGGTTGTTAGATCCGGGGAATTGCGTGATTCGAGGGGAAGATGGGACAAACCGTGGGTGCTCCACACTCGGCCCCGAACCGGGAGGCGATTCCGTCGCGGGGCGATCTGCGGCACCGTCGCTTACGAGAGAAGGGGACGCTCTGCGTGTGGCATTGTATGGGCTCTTGGTGATTTGTGTGCGTGCTTTCGCTGATTTCGCACGCCATCCTGTCCTTTGTAGCTTTCACCTTCACAAGGGCGATGTCGCCGGACTCGGACTTCGACATCGGAAGCGGCCGCGTTGTTTTATAATCCGGTGGGACATATATGTCTGGGAATCCCCTCCTTAGGAGACTAGAGTGACTAGAGTTTATCTGATCTTCCCACATTTCCGCCTACGCAATCAACTTTCTAGACGTCGATCCATACTATCATTTGCAAACATGGCCCCTTCTGCGACTGAGACTATTACGGCGACGGAGCGGGCGAAATCCACCTTCAAAGTCCACTCTGGCGACTACAAGGAGGTCTTTGCCGCGAAATTTAAGGACGAGGACGAGAGGAACGGGACGGGCGAGCACGCGCCAGCATCGGTAAGGACCCCATTACATTGCGTGCTTTTCCGCACATCCCCCCACATAACCGTATGACCTTGACCGCAACTAAGTCTTCCTCATAGTACCCAAACTACCTGCCCACCTGGAACCCTGAACAGAAGTATCCCCCCTTGGAGCCCTTCGAGCACCACGACCCCGGCCACAACGCCGACACCACCTACCCCGAGATCCTCGGCGCTGCCACCTCAGTCTCGGATATCACCCCGACCACAGGCACCGAGATCCGCGGCGTCCAGCTTAGCAAGCTCTCCGACGCCGGCAAGTCGCAGCTCGCCCACCTCGTAGCCAAGCGCAAGGTCGTCGCGTTCCGCGACCAAGACTTCGCCTCCCTCCCTATTCCCGAGGCCCTCGAGTATGGCTCCTTCTTCGGCCGTCACCACATTCACCCCACCTCCGGCTCGCCCGAGGGTCACCCGGAGATCCATCTGATTCACCGCTCAGCCGGCGACACGTCCGTTGGCGAGACACTGTTCTCGCAGAGGACGAGCTCAGTGGCATGGCACTCGGACATCACGTACGAGGAGCAGCCGCCTGGGACCACCTTCCTGTACGCGCTGGATGTGCCCACTACCGGCGGTGACACGCTCTTCGCGAACGCGGCGGAGGCATACGATAGGTTGAGCGAGCCGTTCAAGGAAAGACTGCATGGACTCCAGGCCGTGCATTCCGGAATCGAGCAGGTCAACGCCTCGCTGAAAAGGGGCAGCATTAAGAGGAGGGAGCCTGTTGCGAATGTACATCCTATTGTCCGGACGCACCCCGTTACAGGAGAGAAGGCGCTCTACGTTAACCCACAGTGTAAGTGGCTTCATTCACCCGTTTTCCTGCCGACTCAAGATGAGCATAATATTCGGTAATTGCTAACATGTGGGTTATAGTCACGCGCAACATTGTTGGGCTGAAGAAGGAGGAGTCGGACTACCTACTCAAATTCCTCTACGAGCACATCGCCTGGGGCGCCGATTTCCATGTGCGCGTCAAGTGGGAGAAGGGGACGGTGGTTGTGTGGGACAATCGCGTGACGCAACACTCCGCTTTGGTGGACTGGAAGAACGGCGAGAGGAGGCATATTGCGCGCATCACACCGCAGGCGGAGAGGCCGTTCGAGACGCCGTACAAGGCTTAAATGTGCTATTTCCAAGGTTTGACAGTATAAGTTCTGTATTCGGTCACGGGTTAGCTACGCTATCTAGAATGAACATGGCAAAGAATTGGGGGTCGAGGTTACGCGTAAAAGCAAACTTTTGTAATCAATTTAATGGTAAAATTGTGCAACCTCTTGCTTCCTGGACTAAGTGAAGACCATATCGACATCTCCAAATGATCATCCTTCCCTAACCCCAAACCTCCAAAAGTTAGCGGATTTGTTCTTCCACGAATGGCAGCTTCAGGATTACATCGGCCGACAAGATGCCAGGCGCCGAGGGTGATCCTCTGGTCTACAACGCCTGACGAGGGCTGCCCTATTGGTTGTTTACGGCGGTGATTTCAAAAGTAAGCACACTGTAAGCTTGTAACCTCTCGATAAAGCCCTGCAAGATAGATATATTCAAATGTGAGGATATACTTGTAGTGCTCACCGTTAAACCGATGCAATATGCGAACTTAGAGGATGTCGGCTGACCGGCTCCTACTATCCCCGGGTCCCAAAGGCTACCGATTACCATATTTGTCAATAGCTACGCTGCATTCCTCCAGTTGTTTGCATCTAGAGATATACCTCCCCTAGGTCGCGACGCATGGGGATCTTGGTCTGTCGTCTGTCGGTGACGATCTTGATGTTCAGTGGAAGCCTGGATAAGAACATCACACTGGAGTTGGGACAGCCAGGTTTCGCAGTCGGTGGTTTCATCTTTGCTATTCAATTGCAAATAATACGACCCGACGACATGGAGACTAGAGTTTAATCAAGGAGCGACAACGCTGTATCAAACATATGCAGTAGTATTGGGGTACTTGGGTGACGTTCGACAACAGCAGCTCTCGCCAGACGTTGGCCTTAAATATACTTTGGAACATAGAATCCTGTACATCGATCCTACGAAACTATCTACGACGTTGAAAGCAATCTCAGTTCTTAGCCTTGGAAACAACTCTTGGTATCTTGCGTTGAATACCCGCCCTCGCCTTCCTCGTCGATCTTCGTCCCCTCGATCCAATAGGTGGCCCCTTCTTCATTGTCCCGTTTCTCGTCCGGATGGTGGAATTTGTTCTCATCGGGGTCTTTGCCATCATACTCACCCCCCTTTCACCCATCCCCCCTGGTCGCCCTCCAGTCGAAACTAGCCGGTTAACGGACGCAAAGTCACAAGGCCCAGTCCCAACAAGCAGCCCATGTCAAGGGGGAAGAGTAGTCGGGCTTAGCTAGCGCGACGGCCGCAAATGTCCCTGCCGTTCATGGTGATCACCAAGTCAATTTTTCTCACCACAGATTGACTGCGGCCGCCAGGAGGCGACAGAATGCCACTGACTCGCCTCACTTTCAAACCTCGGAAAGGGACCACTGTAAAGCGTATTTAGGCTTCCAAATAGGCTTGAGGCAGCTACCCTATTTTGACTCCTAGTTTTACCACTCCACGCCAACCATGTTTGTACCACCGTGGCACCCAACCTGTCTTCAAACGTCTTCAACGTCCTTTCTCTTGTCCAAACCCATAGCCGTATTCATTATAGCGTCCGGATCGCCATTATCAGCATCCAGAACCTCCAAATTTCCATTCTCATCTCTCTCTCCCGTCCTGTACCCAGCGTGTGACCCAAACACCCACCAAGTGTAGGCCGTCATAAGCGCCGCAAGGACCAAAAAGCCGAAAATGGTCCAGTTCCCCATGGCATACATCGGTCCGTCGTCACCGGGGAACAAAAACGGCGCCGAGATGCCACCGCAGTTGGATATGGCAATCATGCCGCCGGTCGCCAGGGCAGTCGCGGTGCTCCCAGATACAGTAGCCGTGCGATGGGCGACGAATGGTAAAACTGCAGCGTTAGTGCAAGCGATGATGCAGACGGCAAAGTAACGGACCCCCCAGTTGTGCACGACGGCCAGCAACAAGTAGCCCATGGCTAGCCAGGCTAGGGCGCCTAAGATGTGTCTCGAGCGCTCTTTGGTACGGTCGCTAGAGAGGCAGACGCCAACGATGACGAGCATGCCGACGACGTTGGGTGGGACGGTGAGCAGCTGCGCTGAGTATCCGGTGAAGCCGAGGCTGGCGACAATGGTGGGTGCGAAGTAGCCAAAGGCGTTAAGGGAGTTGACCATGAGGAAGTACTGCGCCGCAAAAAGCCAGAACATGGGCCGCGACACGGTGTCCTGGGCGACGTCGGCGTCCCAGTGCTTGTCAGCCATGCTGGGCGCGTAGGGCCCGAGCCTCTTGACGGCAAAGGCGCGCTCGCGGGGCGTCAGCCAGCCCGCTGTCTGAGGGTAGTCCGGGAGGCCAAACCATACGGCGATGCCCACGAGGACGGACGGGATGCCCTCGAGGAGGAAAAGCCACTGCCAGCCCGAGAGGCCGGCCCGGCCATTCAGGAAGCTGATGCCCGTGGCCAACAGGCCGCTGAAGGCGCCCGCGACGGCGATGCTCGAGGCGAAGATGGCCATGCGCGTCGCGCGCTCCTCGGGCTTGTACCAGAAGCAGAGGTACATCATGACACCGGGAAAGAAGCCTGCCTCAGCTAGGCCGAGAAAGACGCGCACAGTCAGGAGGCCGCCGTAGGTCGTCACGGCTGCCGTACACATGGTGATGATGCCCCAGGTGACCATGATGCGAGAGATCCAGCGCGACGGTGAGAAGTATTTCAGCAGGATGTTGGACGGGAACTCAGCAAGCACGTATGGCACGAAGAAGACGGCCACGGCCACATTATAGCGCTGGCCTGTTAGACCGAGCTGGTTGACCATGTTGTCTTCAGGCGTGTCGTTATTTAGCGTACGGGCGTTGCCGAGATTGACGCGATCGAGGTAGTCTTGGACGAGACATTGTGAGTACGTTGCCAGACCTCGCGTTTGAGCCCAGGCGAACATAGTAAATCGTACATACTTCACAAGTAGCAGACGCAAATCCAGGGCAAGATGCGCAGGTCTTGCTTCCGGACAATGCGTCGCTCCACCTCTTTGTCTGCTAGATCGACCGATTCCAGGCCCGGCACGTCGAGAGACGGGGCCGGCCGCCACCAATTTTTCCAGTCAACCATGTTGAAGTTGACTTTGACGGCTCGGAACAGATGAGACGATGCCCGGTGAGCTCGGTGAATTCGGTCAGGCCCGAGCACGAAATCGAGAGGGTTATCGTCAAACGCGAATCAAATATATTCGTAGAACGACATGGAAAAGCGTGTTATATATTCTCTCGTTGTTTCCCCGCAATATCCTAACACTACCGAACTGTCGACCAGCCGCCTTGATGACCCGAAAATCGCCTGGTCCTTATCTCGGTTAGGTGGGGCAGTACGTGCATTACTTATCAATCTAATCGTGGTATCTCACACAGAGATAAGAGACGATATGGACAGGGTTCCAAGCTCCGCATGCCAAGGTACGCAAGGTCGTCGCTGGGTCTCCTCATTACAGAGAATCTAAGAGGTAATAAAGGCACCTATGTATTGGCGGCGATGTCGGCTTGGACTTCCATTTCCCTGGAATGGTACGTGAGTGAGGTCGAACTAAATAGTCTTGGCGACGTGGTGACAACTGCAACCTGATTTCCGAGGTTTCTGAGACTCTCTGTAACGAGGCATGGACCAGAATACCGCAGGCTAATGCTGCCTCACTGCTCTACCGAGACACCACCAGCAGGCAGGCCGTCTTGCCACGGTATCACTGACTATTCTAGGGCTTTGCCCATAGAAAGGTTTCCATGGTTAAATACAAGCATGTGCAAGTGTTTGAAGACGAGATTCAGCATTAGCTTGAACTTTTTTACATTTGGAAATGCCCCGGGCGTGCTTTGTTCCGTGTGTGTATAGGGTTAAGAAGTGGCTGGTGTTCGCAATCCCATACTTGAACTAACGTGTTATAGTTAGCCTCACTACCCTCACAGCCCAACCTGCGACGGATACCCGGTTCAGGGAGAGCCCCAAATGAAACGTGATATATTATTATTACGCATGTGACTATATGGCCTCTGTAAGATGATCAGAAATCGAGAGCTACGGTTTGGTTGGGAAGTGCAGGCAAAGGGCACAGAATGTATAATACGCGCCGTCGCGCGTCGGACCCTGTTCACTTCTCAATTATCAGGAGAGCATACCCAAATCTTGTAGTTTATATTTTCTGAACCCCGTTACTGCTGTGTCATAAATATGCATTCTGCTAGATAATTCAAGTGAACGTATATCATTAATGGGCATTGGTTAAGTATTGAATTGATTGGCCCGAAGTGCAGGACAGGACGACGCCTCTGCTTCCTCTTAACGCTGAACTTCTGAGCCGGGAGGGGCGTGATTTGAGGCGAGGCACCTTCCCCAGCAGTAACTCTAGCGTGCCCCACCCCCACCATGGCCAAGCTTCAACCCGATTCCTCACCGCGCGTCGCCCCTCATTCGCAACCTCGATCGGCCAGCCATCGAAACACCAACCACCATGTCGATCATATCAGGAATAACAGTCGACAAAGACGGTAACAAGTGGGTGACACCGCTTGAGAACAACCCAGAGGTCTTCGAAGAGCTCTCCCGCCAACTAGGAGTGTCCTCCTCCGCCACCTTCCGCGACGTCTGGACCCTTGACGAGTCCGAGTTTGAGGAGCCCGTCCACGCCCTCCTCGCCACGGTTGCAGCACCAGCATACCATCGCGCCCGCGAAAATGAACCTAAGATAGCCTACGACGGCTCGGGGCCCGACGAGCCGGTCATGTGGTTCCCCCAGACCGTACGTAACACCTGCGGGCTCGTGTCGTACCTCCACGCGCTAAGCAACGGGTCGGGGCGCAAATTCGTTCCCGAGGACTCGAGACTTCGCACAGAGATTTTTGCCAAGGCGGAACCGCTAGGGCCAGATGCGCGCGCCCAACTCATCTATGACTCCGACGACTTTCTGCTCAGAGCTCATGGGGAAGGGGCGAAACTGGGACAGTCTGTAAACCCGGGCAGCGAAGGAGGTACAGATCACCACTTCATCACCTTCCTCAAGGGAGATGACGGGCACCTTTGGGAACTGGAGGGGGTGTGGGGAGGACCAATTGACCGCGGCGAGCTGGCGCCGGATGAGGGAGTGCTTAGCGAGAGGGCGCTAGATGCTGGCATCAGGAGGTTTATGAAATCTGCGAATGGGAGTGATGGATTTAGTGTCGTAGCTTTGACGGATCCGACGAAAGAATAAGGACGATGCGTCGGAGTCATGGGCACGCGCTCTACTGGTAGAAGCGGCTGGAGCTGGTTGATAGTATGAGGGAAGGCGGGAGTACCGGTATAGAATAAACCCCCTTCTTAAAATATTATCCCAAGGTACCCTTCGATCAATGTTCCTCGTCTGCCTAGACGCTCAGTTCCTGCGCGCGAACGACATATTTGCCTCGACTGGGAGACCGTATCCAACAGAATATGGGCTCTTCAATTAAGACGTGGACGGGAAGGCCCAGTCAGGATTGTATCGGCATGGGAGACCGGATGTTCGGGTTAGGCGACAAGGGCGCTGATAGATTTCTACAAAATATACCCTCTTCCCTCACCGCTAGGAATTCAATATGACCATGAACCAGACCACATACCACCGGCTATTGCATATGCTTCGCCTGATCCAGCCAGTGGAATTTACCCTAGAACATTAGATAATAAGATGTCACGATGTTTCGATGACATCGCGAAATACGTTGCCCTTCGCAGGTGGCCATTTTAGTCATCGGAGTGCATGATCCGACTTTCGGACCTCCCGCACCTTGTTCCCGACGAGATTTTCCATCACGACTCCACATCCCCGCAAAGATCCCTTTCCATCCTGATCGTGAGGACATTCCGTGAGAGTCCAACTTCCCAGGCATCCGTCTTGGGTTGATCGAACCAGAGTTCCTAGACATTCAATCCCGCTATATTCCCTGGCCTAGTCGAAGCGATGTCTTCGTCTACCACCCAGATCGAGCTAGCTCCGCTCAGTCCCATCACAAGCAGACAAAACGATGAAGATGAACGTATCCCCCTCACTCCCATACCCAGCGCAGGCCCCAACCCTCCCCCAGCCGATTCCCAGCTCTCCCGCCTCCGCACGGCCGCTATGATCCTCACACTCGCCGGCGTCAACATAACCACCAGCGCAACCAACGGCCTCGTCGGTGTCGCTCTTCCCGCCATAACAGTGGACCTTTCTCTCAAACCCTCCCTTGCTTTCTGGCCAGCCTCCATCTCCAACCTTGCCACTGCCTCCACGCTTCTTCTCTCCGGCTCCCTAGCCACGGCTGTTGGCCCTCGTGCCGTCGATCTTTTGGGCTGCTTCGCGTGCGCCGCGCTAATGATGGGTGCCTCAGGGGTTAAGACCGGCGAGCAGATCGTGGTGCTGAGGGCGTTGCAGGGCGTCTCGCTGGCGATGCACCAGGCGTCGTCGGTTGCTATCCTGGTGGAGAACCTGCCTCACGGGCGCCTACGGAACGTTGCGTTCTCATGTCTGGGCTTGTCGCAGCCACTTGGGTACTCGTTCGGACTGGTGCTTGGCGGCGTGTTTGTCGACACGGTTGGCTGGAGGGCCGGGTGGTATCTCTATGGGGGGATTACACTGGGACTTGCAGTCCTGGGCCTGTGGGCGCTGCCGATGCGGCGGGATCCGACGAGTGTTCGCCAGATGGTGCGAAATGCCACGACCAAAGTGGACTGGATCGGCGCTCTTTTGGGCTCTTGCTCTATGGCTTGTTTATCGTACCTGCTGGCGTGAGTTTGCGTTATGGTTCTCTTACTCAACGCAACATAGTTACTAACGTCGTTTGATAGGATCCTGAGCACTGACCTTGGCAGTATTCGCTCGCCAACGGCCATATCCTTGCTCTGCCTGACCGTCATCTCTCTGTCCGGGTTCCCCCTTTGGATACACCGTCAGACAGGGTTAGATCGACCGGTGCTCATCCCGAACTCCATTTGGCGCAATCCAGCCTTCACCTGCACGTGTGGAAGTCTCGTCCTGTCGTACGCAGTAGTCAATTCCATGGAGTTATTTGCTAGCCTCTTGTAAGTTACCACACCGACTTGGCATCTCGAACGATTTGCATCCTCTTCATCTAACAAGAACCTCAGTTTCCAAAACGTCCAGCACCTCTCAGCTCTGCAGGCCTCAATACGAATCGTGCCGAGCCTCGTGGTTAGTGTGCTCATAAACCTGACCATAGGTCTCTTTGTTCATAGGGTGCCGGCCCTCTGGCTTGTGGGCATCTCCTCCCTCATATGTGCCGGCGCTCCCGTTCTAATGGCCGTTGCTCCGCCGGATGGCACCTACTGGACGCACCCATTTATTGCGCAAATCTTTCAACCTGCTAGCTACGCCGTGCTTTTCACCGTCGGTCTCATCGTTGTGTCGGACTCCTTCGCAGAAGACACACAGGCGCTGGCGGGCGCAGTGTTCAACACTGCGAGCCAGTTCGGCGGCGCCCTCGGGCTTTCCGTGCTGCAGGTGGTATCGAAGCTTGAGGAGAAGAAAGTGAGCGGTTTAGTGAAGGAGGATGCGCTACTCCGGGGCTACAGGGCGAGCTTCTGGGCCATGTTTGGGTTCATGATCATCTGCTGCGGTATGGGAGGTTTCGGAATGGGCAGAGTCGGAAAAGTCGGTCTAAAGCGAGAGTGAGGGCTTGATATTGTGGAGTATCGCGGAACTGTGGATGTTGGGACTCGAGATGGATTTTTCAGTGAAGGGTGGAGTGACTGATGAGCACAATAAATGGTGAAGAGTTGGGTTCCTAGAAGAGATGTGCAGATATAATTGTATACTGCCTCGGTATGGGTAGGAATAGGGACTAGGGTTTCTTGATATACGAGTATGCCTTCTCCGTTGCTGCAGAGGAGTTGAAGCGTAGGACCATAAAAAATTTGAACGAGCACATGCCAAGCAATTCCCGAAGGTTTCTCAGATGCCTTTAGACTTGACTACATGCGGTCCCGGCTGAAGATATCGTGTGGCCAGAATCTTGGTAATTTTGGCCTCGACATCGGGCTTCACCTTCCGAGGGGCAGGTGAGAGTGCGTTGAAGACCCAAGAACGGTACGCACGGCGGGACCTGCTCCTCTGCAAACTGTGCCAAGGCTTTCGACACGGGATAATGGCCCTGGCGAATAGGTTTGGCGGCCCCCTCCTCCCCGCAAGCTATTTTAGCGCAACACTAACCAGACTCGGCAACGCCTCGTACGAGGCGAGCAGCTGAAATGCGCACCTTTCTAGAAAGCCCATGTCTTTGCGCACCGTGGTGGCCCCCTCACTTTCTGACTTCAGGACGAAGCAATCGATGGTATGATTGGAATGAGCCTTCCCGCGTACCCCAGGGTACACCTCTCACCTTTTTTTGTTAGGCGTGTTGGAAGCAGGGGCCGGAATCAAGAGCGACGTCCATGTAGTGTGAAAGAAGCAGCAAACGCGTCCGTCCCTGCAGCGGAATAAAGAACCATGCATTGAATGGCCGCTTGCGTCAAATCTTTTCATGTTGGGCTCCGTGTTGATCACTGCCGTATGAGAGCCTCCCTGAGCACTGGATCCAACACACCGGTCGACAGGGATGTCCTTGGTTCGACGAGGTGACCTTCCCCAGATTGCTGGCGAAGAATTGGGGGGGGGGG